>CM071926.1:12933374-13203491 GCA_016081115.2 Rehmannia glutinosa
TGTCCTTTCAAATCAAAGAACTCCAAAAAACGTCCGTTCCCACTTAATCGAAAGCAAAAGTTGTCCCAATGCTCTTCGGTTCCCTATAGCGAGAATATCCAACCGATCGCGCGGCGTGCCGTCTATCATAACGCCACAATTAATGTCGCGTTTCAAATATTGAATCGATGGATGGCGGATGTTAGAGAAGATAACTTTGAGATTTCCTCTTGATCAATAAAGTTCATGATTAACATTAAAGTTCGTCGATTTCATAAATACTTATAACTGGGAATTAAACTGATGACGCTTGATGGCCTTGGTGGTAGCGACAAATTCGCCAGCGTGGCCATTCAACACGCGTGAAAGTAGGACCCGAGGCCAACATGGATCGGTGGCGGCGATAATAATCGACCTCGATGATGTCATGGATTGGGCTCAAGTGCACGGGTCGACAGGAGGCGAAAGGATAAGCATCCTGCGGCGCAAGTTCTCCATTAGCATCTTAAGCGCCACTGTCAACTGTCGATGAAGTTGCTTTCGACAAGTGGCGGGATACTTAGCGACCATGCGTGTAGGAAAGACAAGTGTGCCATTATCCTTATTTTAGTAGTTAATTATATGATGATTATTAAATACCATTAATGGAAAAGTATAAATAGGCCTCATTTATTAAGAAAAAGAAGGGAGAAGGCGCTTAAACAATGTTGTAAGAAAAACCGACCGGACATTTATTTCGACAATATATAAAAAAGCGAGTGAGCCCTTAAATAGAAACCCGTCTACATTTCCACATTATTACTTTTACGCACATCTTGCTTGTTGGCCAAAAACTTCGTCAACAAAACCGTCGAACAAAGCGGAAAAAGTTCGATTTTAAAGCGAACCGAGTAGTTGATTGTTCGGTTTGCAATTTGCCGATGAACACCCTAAAAGCCTCTGCTTAAGAAAGGACATACGCATTGAATCGTTGATCGCGCTGGCGTGAAAGTCTCTCTACCACTAAAGCACAAAATTTATCTTTAGTGTATTTCTTAAAGTAAAAAATTAATTTTATATTAGTAATTAAAAAATTATATCGGATGCTTGCAATGAAAAAAACATAGTATATTATCTATCCTTTTTCCCTCTTAAAAATTACATAGATCTCATTTTTGGGATAATGTGGAAGCAGTTGCTATTTTTGCCAGTTTTGGCTTCGAAACATAGACCATAAATATATTTCCTTAAATTTAGAAGTGCAGTAATACTAAAAACAATAATCGTGCTTGATTAATTTTCGCTGAAATTATAGACTATTACCTTAAAAGTGTACTTTAAAAAAGATAGAGCAGATTTAATGAAAATATCATATAAAAAAATGACTTCTAAAGTATAATTGACATTGACTCTGCAACCCCTGATGCCGTTTTGATTTGTCCGTTAGGTACAGGAGACTTTGACTTGCAGGCCTTTAGTTCAATTCCTTAATTTGCCCTCACATTGTTTAAGATAATATCAGTCAAAGCTAGGTTCAAGGTAATGATGAAAAATAATTATAATAAAATAATCAAAAACAAATATACATCTTATCTTTATATTACTGTTATGTATGGTATTTGAATATATTATGTTTTATATACCACTAAATAATTTCATCTATGATTATTAGACATCATAAATATAAATATTAGCTTAAACAACAGTTTTCAGAAAATTACCAAGATTTATAGTTTTAGTTACATAAAAGCAGACATTATTTGTCAAAATAAAATGCTAATCATTGCATATAATACATAATATTATGTTGCCACCCTGTCATGCGATGTGATATGGGCATAATAATATAACTCATCCTCTAATGGCTACCCATGTGAAAGTCAATAATGTACAAAAGAATTACAACCACCATTTAAGTCCACTCATTTACATAATCCAAATTGGCAATTATGTATGAAAATTCCATTTTCATGAAAAAGTAAAATCTAACCATATACATGCAATGAAAAAATATATTCCCCTTTTTTAGCATCATTCATTTCACACCTCCCAGTTGAGCAACAACCAAGAAAAACTTCATGAATGTTAAACTGTAATTCTATAATTTGGAAAGAATTTAAGCAATTTTTTTCTTCTGACATCTCCATCATGCAAAAATCAAATGACAGCTGAGGAAGCCAGTGTTTTTATCTCCAGAATGCAGAGTCAACTCATGAAGCTTTTGCTGTAGTTTCAGGAATCCTCCCTTCAGAAAATCAAGTGTGCCTTGTTTGAGTTTGGTTCCCTTTGCAAGAGCTATAATAGTGTATTAAAATCACATTTTGGTAGCATAAATGAAACTATTAAGTGCAATTCTAATAAATTAAGTGTGTTATATTCACTACCTTCAGTTTTGGTGAGTTTATTAGACTTGAGAACAGCAGATTTCCACTCATCATGATCTTCTTTATCCATTTGCTTACGCTTCTTGTAGGCCGAGGGCTGCCAGTATATCACAGATCAATTTCAGTACAAAAATGGTAATCTATGCTCAAAGAACATGTAAAAACACCAAACAAGCATCATCAAAATCTGTTGCTTGAACATTTCTTTGACACAAACACTCAAATTTCTGTCAATTAATGTTAGCGAAGTTGAGAATACAACAAAAAACTAAACCCTTCACCCACTATGTGAGGATAGGCTATATATATCATGTCCCACCATCATTTAGGACATATGTCATATTTCAGATATAACAAGTCTTTTTTAATAGCTTTTTCCCAATTTTTTTTGTTCTTTCCTTCATTTTTTTAGATTGGGTGAGTGATATTATCATATGCGACATAGTGTTAACCAAGTTGAGAATAAAACAGCGAAAAAAAAGGGATTCATCCCCTACAAAAATTACATTTGAGCTTTGCCTCAGAAAGATTGCCTGGTTCTAAAAGTGAATTTATTTTTTTGTATTGATATCTCCTGAAATAAAGATTCAATTTTTCAAAGCATATAAACAAAATTACTCCAAAGTTAGCAAGCCGATGATTACCTCATCATCATCATCAGAAGAATAGTTACCATCCTCAAGCCTCCTTTTTTCAGGTAACGCATCTAGAAGCTCTGCAAGCCAAGATCAACTTATTTTAATTATTTTCTAAAGCTTCATATATGCAGTAGTAAGACAAACTTTCTGCATGCAGAGCAATTGGCATGTAAACACAATAAATGAAAGCCTTCATAAATTACTGTGATATAATTCCCCAACCCCAACTAAAAAAATAACAAAACAAAAAAAATTACAACCTCAAGTACACAAATGATATGTAATAAGTCTACTAGCACAAACGGCACAGAACATTGTTATTACCTCGGTTTCCTTTAATTTTTTTAGGATCCTTCTTTTCCTTTGCTATCCCAAATACATCAAAGCATAGGTCCATCATTGAGGTAGATACCTGAAATTGCATAGATGAATGATTACTAGAGATATGGTGAGTCAGGAAGAGCACTCCAATTTCCCAACCATATAAGTCATTGCATGTCTAAGCATAAATTCTTATTCTTACACTAGAAAATTCTGATTCTGAAGTGCCAGCAAGCTCAATCAGCTTAAATTTGTCTACCTTGAGCTGCAAATTTTTCATATAACTGTCACTAATATAGCCAACAAATACTCTTAGCTGAATTGAACAAGTGAATGTAAGAGAGATAAGCATCCAAGAAGCTTTTGCACACCTTATGTCTTTTTGCACAAGGTAAAATGATACGGCAGTAAAAACTGGTCGACTGAAATCAGTACTACCCCTACGAGAAGGAGGCAAAGAAGCAAGAAATCGTTCCTTATACCTGAAAGTACCAGTAAGAACTAGAATTATGAATCCAACAACCAAAAATAAAACTTAACATATTACTGACTTCACAAGTTTAGATTTGAAGGGCTTAAAGGGGATTAGTTATTGAGTTCTACTTCATCGAAATGAATAACAAATGGTCCAAGAATCCAAAAAAAATCAATACTTACAAGGAGATGCCTTTATGTGCAAAAGGGATGAGTCGTACACACCCAAATTGAATAGCTAGTTCTCTTATATCAAGCTTGTTTCTACTCAAGAAAGAAAAAATCAAAATAAAGACAAATACAATATCATCAATACCCTGATAATTTACAATTATACATAATCATGACAGAATAAAAAGACAATGAACGCTTACTTGACACCAATGCCATTCTGCATTGAATTAAAGGATCTGTTATAAGCCTTCTCAGACACCCACTCAATTTTATTGCCGCCTGTCGATCGAATATAACATCCATCCTAATGCAAATAAATTTACCGAAATTCAATCACAACAAATTCAAACTCAAATTCCTTCAATCAATGTATGAGTGATGAAATACCTGGTAGCGGCAATCTCTAGGCAAATTACGGCCTTACAAACCTCGCCCTAAAAATCAACAGACAATCCTCTGTCAATTCAATTGACATCACAAAGATTGTAATACAACAGTAAATTCACAATGGGTTTGGTTTTATCTGAATGAAGAAAACCTACAACGCCGATAATGGAGGAATCGAATTGGATGTCGGCGAGGCGGCGGAGCTCAGCAGCCTTACGGATGACGTGTTTGGATTCAGAAAGGCCCAGTTTCTTGGCTATCTCTGACATGTCCATTTTCAAGAATTGAAATGGTTATTCGATCTTTTGCGTTTTCTGGGTTTTGAGATGGAGGCCGGGTGGGTGGAGAGAGGTGGGTTTTGGGTGGTTGAAACTTGGAAGTATTATTTGATGAAAGATTAATGGCGGGAATGCGAGTGTTGGGTTCTTGGAAAAAATTTGGATCTTGGCGCGCGGTGAAAAATGGAGGCAATGGTTTTTGGTTTGGCGCCAACTGTCAAAACAGTTAAATAAAGTTGGGGCTGGTAATTAAATGGCAAGGCAAATTGCATGGTTTTTAACCGTGTGAACTATATGAGAATTGACTAATTTACCATCATTAAAATCCTGAATACTTTATTATTTGAGATAAAATTAGTGCTAAAGGGAAATTTATAGTCTCAATTAAATTTGATGGAATATAGTACATCTATCACCGGACAAATAAATTTATACTAAAAGTTCTAATTACCTTTTTATTTTTGGCAAAAACTTACGTGAGACGATCTCGGAGTCGTCTTTACACAAAGTTTTAAAGGTTTTTTTTTAGATTTTATTTTTCTTAGGGTTTATATTTGTTTTTTAGGGTTTATTTTGTTTCTTGGGTTTATTTTTAATTGACTTGGGTTTTAGGATTTTTAGTTTTTAGGGTTTATTTTTTATTTTTGGGTTTATTTTTGTTTTTCGGGTTTATTCTTCATGGTTCATGTTTTAGGGTTTATTTTTGTTTCTTCATGGTTCATTATTATTTTTAAATTTATTTTCATGGTTCATGTTCTCAAAAGCGAGAGCCATGGGAGTCGTCTCGCGGATTTAGATCTGTGAGAATGATACCATGAGACTTGCTCTTTATTTTTGCCAAAAAAAGTATTTCATTGAAAACTCAAGCATCAATATACAACTTGCCCACTTTATCAAAGGAAAACACACTCTTAAGAATAAAAAAGAATAAAACAAGCGGTCAAAGAAAAAAAAACTCCCATGAGGAGACTAAAACACACGGTACACACACACCCTCAAAGGCAAAAACTCATATAGAATCGTCTCGCGAATCTAAATTTATGAGACGGATCTATACCTAAACCGGTGACAATGTTCCATGAGGTGGGAAGTCTTGATCAGCATGCGTGCCGAACACGAAGGAGAGTGACTATCGAACAACCAAAGCGAGTTTATTTGCTGACCAACCAAAAGTATTGGTTTTTATTGAAAAGTATCATTTTTCTCACGAAAAATATATATATTGAGCAAATGACATTATTACTTTACGATTATATATAATATTATATAAGAGTATCACTTTTTGTTAATTTTTTATTAAAAGTATACGCTTTTTACTCTAAAAGTATACGTTTTCAAACTTGATAAAATTGATATTATTTACTTGTAAAACTAATTATCACTATTTCCCCAAAAAATATTAGTTTTCCTCTTAAAATATTATTAATCCCTTTAAAATCCCACTTAAAATTGTTAGTAGTATCAAAAGTATTAGTTTTTCTTGAAAAGTAAGTGTTAGTAGTTAATATTCTCCTTGAAAAATGTTTAATAGTTCTCTCAAAAGTATTAATTTTCTTTGAAAAGTAATCTTTTCAAGAAAAGTATTAAAAATCCCCTAAAATGTTTAAGTTATAGATCTCACTTTTTGATAAAATATTACATAGATTTAGCTAAAAGATATTAGATTTTCCTTGAAATATTAATTAATCTTTTCAAACATACGAAAACATTTTCAAAAGTTCATAAAAACACTTTAGAGTTGATAGTTAGAATGGACAAACTTTTTAATCACACAATCACTAAATTCAAAATTTACCTAAAATTCTTTTAGCCCTTTAATGAGATAAAATTTGTTAAATATTTTTAATTCGTCCTCTAAGTGCATTTTCAAATCGGTGTGGTGATGTCATGTATTTTTTTAAACATTTTTCAAAAGTTTAATTGACAAGAAAACATTTGATTTTAGAAAACACACACTAAAGTTAGAATGGACAAAATTATTCTTTAAATTAAAAATCACACAATCAACCAAATTCAAAATAGTTCAAAACATATGATAAAGAAAAATTATTTAATTTATAATTTTAAATTGAAAGAATATAAAAATTCAAAAAATTATGTTAAAATTTTAGTTATCAAAAGTATTAATTTTTGATATTTAATTTTCTATTTATTTTTTTCGATTGATTTTTAATATTATAAGTTTGAAGATTCAAATATTAAATAAAATATGATTTTGACATATTATTTTTTTTAACTAAAGAAAAATGAGTGCAACATAATATCTTAGATTTAACTACACCCAATTTCACCGATCCGGTCATTGTCGGCCCCACTATCGTTTCCAATTATATTTTTAGTAAGTAAATTAATTTTATTTTATTTAAATCAAATATATTTTTCTATGCATTATATTCTGATTGAACTAAATTTAACTTTGACTTTTTAAAGCGGAATTATATTTACTAGGGGTGTCATTTAGGTGTCGTGTTCGGATTCGCGTGTTGCGTCGAGACATAAAATTCATGTTAATCGTATCAAATTCTAGTGATAACAATTGGTTTTCTCGCAATTAAGAAGGTTTTGGAGGAAATCGGTTTACTAAAAACATATTTGTTGATACTAATAATTAGGGAAATTACACAAAATACTCTCAATTTTTGAATCCCAAAAATACCAACACACCCCATTTATACCTTTTTTATTACTCTTTTTACGGTCTTTTTTAATTTTTCCCCTAAAATACGTTGTGCGGTCTTTTCGTGTCCATGCCATCATTTTTCTCTCTCTGTCTCTTTATCTCGACTATTGAGTTCCATGTCGCCATTTTGCATGGTTTGCCATTTTTGGCGAGCGTTTGCACGTTTTGAATTTTTTCGTGTGATTTTGGCGATTCATCTGGAAAAATGGGGAAAAATCTTTGAGGCTATTGAGTTCAATCATCTAAAAGAGAAGATGGAACATGGCGTATGAGAAAATAAGTTTTTCATCTTTATTTTTGGATCTATTTTTGTTATTTTAGTGTTGTATGATTTTTGTTTCTTTTTTTTTTGTTTTTGTCTTACTTTTTTTCATGCAAGATGTGTTGTTGTTGATCATTTGTTTTTTACTTTTCAAATTTTTACATACAAGATGTATTTGTTTATTTGTTGTTTCCTTGTTGTTTTCTTTCTTGTTTCTAGGGTTATGAGTATTTGATTGATACGGAGGACTTGTACGCTAGGATAAAACTGGGTTTTCTTTTGAAGTGATTAAAAATTTAAAGGAGAAGTTATCGGCCCATGATTGGATGCGTTTAGGCGTACTTATTTTGGTTATTTTCTAGACATGCATAAAGTTGATTTTCAAAATCAACTTGTGCATTCATTGATAAAAAAGCGATTTGTCCATTAGCGGGAGGATAAAATTAAGGTGTAGGTTTGTGGTAAAATTTTGAGGTTTGGTATTGGGAGTTTGCCACAGTCACGGGTGGAATGTCTTTGGAAAAATGCCCTCGTTCGTGGGGATGGTATTAGTTGAGTTCTTCCCGGAGTATTTTCTGGCTCGATGAAATTCTCTAGCGATCTGATTGAGGAGTGTTTTAGATTATAAGTGTGGGGGAAAATGATGATGATGCGTGAAGATGGCTTTGTTGTATTTTTGCATTTTTTTTTTTCTTCTCTTTGGGACTTGTTAATATGGAATTTTTGATTTAGTTGATAGTGAAGATTTTAACACATATCCCTCGGGAAGTGATTTGTTTGAACTTACAATAAGAAGGCGATGGAACAAGTGCTCATCGGCGACCTCGGGGCGGGGATTTGAAACTCTTTGCTAAGCGCACCAAATTTCTGAGAATTAAAGGCTTTCATCGGCTTTCGGATACGGTTCTTTGAATGTTGTTCAAAGATGAACAATAAAATTTGCAAGCGTATCGGGCGGAGTATCCTGTTATTACGAATTGGGGTTGTCCATTATACGATAGAGATAAGAATTTGAGGTCGGATGATCTCGATATGATGATTTTCAAGCATTACGAGAAACGGATAATACATTAGTTTTTATTTTTGTTTTTTTTGTTTCATAAGCTGTTTCATATATGTTTATCGTTGTTTCTAACCTTTTTGTTTGTTTGTTTTCGTTTTGTTTTAGTTGAAGTTGATGAATATTTGGCCATGAGGATGAAGAGAAATTTGCATTTGGATATTGGAACCTTTTTTGATGAGTCAAGTATTCGTTTAATTGGGTTGATGGGGATTTTGTGATTGGTAATCATAAGAGGAAGGCAAGAATGTTGAGTTGTGCTCGAACTACGTTGGAGGGCGTTGTTGAGCAGGATAAATTGGGCAAGGATTTGAAGGTTTTCAAGAACTCCGTTAATAAAATCTTGGAAGAAGCGATTTAAAGCTGTTCTCTCTACGAGTTAATCTGCCCGGGAAACTTGAGGTAACCTTATATTTTTGTCCACCTTGTGTTTTATTATTTTTTGTCTTTGTTGATTGTTTGTTTTGATTTATAATGCTTTTCACTTTTGCTATTTAGGTTGGTGATTGGGTGGATCAAGTGACAAGGTTGTTGGGGTGGAGAAATATCGTCGTCGTCGAGCAGGAGTATGAGAAGGAGTCGATGGGAGTGGATGACCAACATGTTAAAATTCATGTTGTGCCATTTTCTAAGGATATTATTGACCACTTATTGTTTGGAAAAGACTAAGCCAACCAGTAGTCCCCCTTTTGCTGTGGACAGTTTGAAAAACAATCAGAGGCTTTTGAAGGTTGCAATATTGGTGGCGTTATCGTGGTTGAGTCTGTTGCTGTAGGGATTGTAAATGAGGGTGAGGTTGATTTGTCGATGGATAAAAGGGTTAGTAATAACGGTGAGGACTTCTTTGTCGGTGGTTTGATGGATTTTGCGAGAAAATATTAAGAATAATACATTTGATTCAAGTAAGGTTTTGGTAAGGTTGGTGTTGAATCGCGAGCCTTAATGTTCATGTTGAACATGGATTCATTAGTGCGAAGAATTTGATGATCTCACCCAGTCTCAAATTGATTCTATTGTGAATGCAACAACTCAAGTTGTTGTTGGAATGGTTGGTTCCTAATATTTGCCTATAGTTTGTTTTTGATATTGAATTTATCATTTATATTTTGTTTATTACAGTTTTGTATCTTGTTTTATTGCAGACTGGTGTCAAGGGGCTGGATGCATCTGTTCCTCAATCCCCTGTTGCTAAGAGGGTTTCAAAACCCTTTGTTGCTGTGAGAACTCCTTTCACCACTCATTTTGAATCATCTGGCGATGTGAGTGGGAAAGTAGTTGGGGGATTTCAGTTGGGGGACATTGATCTGGAATCGACTCCTCAGGAGAAAGATGCGACATTGGATGCTGGCAAGAAACCTCCAGTAGTGTTGGTTAAAGGAAAATGCCCATTGGATGATATCCTTGGTGAAGGTTATGACGGGTTGGATGATTTTAATGATGGTCTGAGTGAGTGGCTTTCGGAAGGTTTTGTTTCTCAAGGGTAAGATTTTTTATTTTGGCTTGCAATAATTATGAAATATTATTGTAATTTTTTAACTTATTTATGTTTTAGGCCAAAAATGCTATTCGGAAGAGGATGATAAGATTGATCCCTTGTTAAAGGCGTAGCGCGCGGTGAAAAAAATTATGGTTTCATAGCTTTATACTATGTTGCCAGTACTTGTCTTCTTTGGTAAGATATTATTTTTATGTTGTTGTTTTTGTATTTTTGTTTATGTATTCTTACTCTTTGTTTTGCTCTGTTTTCGGCATATGGGCGTGTTGTTCTATTACATACGCAAGAAGCATATATCACGGGCATTATCTTTATGAGATTTACTACCCGAACACGATCTTTGATAGATGCATACGATTATATATGGCGGTACACCCTTGTCAACAAGAGGAAGAAGAAAATGTTTGACACTTCCATGATTAACTTGAATTCTTACGTGGTTGACTATATTATGGGTTTTGATATAGGATGTGGAAAGCGTGGTCGAGGGTTGATCATATCTTTTTCCCATTCAACTGCGTCGACATGGAACAATGGATCCGGGGGAGGTTGAGCATTCAAGAAAATTATTTATCATGTACAATTCACTTTATGGACTCAGGACTCTGTTAAAATAGCTAGGAAAGCTTTCAAAGCCTATAGCGTGTTGTTTCCCGTTTTCTTTCAATGGTAGCATTCTCGAAGAGCGCGGAGGACATTGCTCTTGGTTACGCCCTTCTCTCTTGACATTAACTCCCGATTAAGATTGTGGTTGTTAGGGATATTCTGTCAAATGAAAAAAGTAATATTCTTGTCGTATCTATTTTATTTTTGTTTTTTTTTTTGTTTGTTTTTATATTATGTTTTTAACATGTCCCCCACCCCTTTTTTATCGATTGCGGAGTATTTGTCGCTTGCTATGCGAGTATTTCATCTCACGGGAAGCAAATGTCGGAGGAAGACTTTGACATGGAAAGAGAACGGATGAGGTATACTCACCTGCTATACAATCACGCTTGGTGAAACGTGAGAATGGAGGCGAAGGCGACAATGATATTGAAATCATCCCCCACTTCCTATTGAAGCAAGAAATTGTTGTTAAAGAAGAATTGAATGAGATTTGAGTTATGGTCACATGGAACAATATGTTTTTACTTATATTTTAATGCTTTGTTAGTACGATTATTTGGTACATGTATACATATTTTTAGTTACTTTATTTAGTATTTTGAAGTATGTATGTAGCGTAATCTGAATCACTCGAGATTTTGTGGAACATTATGTATGATTTTGTTTTTGACATTCATAGGTATTTGGAAGGTTTTAGTTTTCTAGTTTTTTGTATGCTTGGTTTTTGTGTTTCTGAGATTTGCGGCAATGCAAAAATACGGAAACAAATAAGGAACATATAAGAAACTATAAAGCAACATGAATGAGTTTTTATTGAAACAATTGTGTTGTATTCCATTGTATTAATGTCTATCTTGACATATGTAAGCAAATGGAATATGGTGTTATTAAATGAATCTTGTTTTTGGTTGATTCTGCATATACGCTATTGTGTCCATGTTGCCCACACTTTCGCATTTATTTTGAAAATTCTTTCCCAATTTGCATTGTGTCTTCTTTTCTTTGGCTTGCCTTAGGTGGAAGGGTCCACATTGTTTTAATATCGGTGTCGGGGATCCGATTATCTTCATGTGGGATTGGATATATTGAATTTTCATTGTTTCCTTCATGTAGTATGTCGAGCAGTACTAGTACGGATCTTCATTCAATTCTTTTAGTACTACTATAGCATGTGGACAAGGAATTTCATCCATTTGGAACCTGTTGCATGTGCAAGTCCTTTTCTCAAGGTCCCCAACAAATATTTTCTCGATTACATGTGATTTTAAAGAGAAAATCATTTGATCTTTTTACTGGAAAGCAGAAATGAAACATGTGAGAAACAATTTTGAAACAAGAGGCATGTTTGATTTGTAGTAAATTACTCTTAAATTTAGAGAAATGGTGTAGTTTTTCCTCATATACCATTCAACTATTTTTGTCATTCTTGTAAATGTTGATCTTGCTTCGTTTTGATGCCTGCATGTCCAATCTTGAACTAACGGTCTCACGTACTCGAGCAATGTTGTTACAGGTAGGTATCTCCCTGCTATAGTTGTTGCATTCAACGACTCTGCAATGTTGGATGTCATGAGAAAGTACCTTTTGTTGCGACAGTGTAGTCGTGTCCATTACTCGTATCCAATGGCGGACAAGTAAGGTATGATTTTGCTGCTCACTCTGTCCAGTGCAGACATTTATTTTTCAAATTCGTCTTTCATGTAGGCTTTTGCTGCTACTATGAATGATTCCCTTATCTCGTTGTTTTTCTTTTTGAAGCTTGCCTTCAAATTGTTTAGGAGATGATACATGCACAGTCCATGGGATACTTTAGGATACACCTGTTGGGAAATTTATTGTTTAGATTTTGATGAATGCCATGTAAAAATTAGAATAGAAAGTTGGCACCCCATTTTCCTTGTAATTTGTATTGTAATAGATAGGGTTGTATGAGCTGAGTCAAGTCAGCTATGCCTGCAAAATATTCTCAAGTTATTCTAGCAAAAATCCTCAAGCCTAAATCTCGAAGGAAAATCAATCCAACACTAAGCTGTGAAGGAAAGACAACTTCAAACTGTTGAAGAGGAAACTTTTGAAGAAGCAAAAGGGGTCTACTTTCTAAGGAGGATTGTAGAAAGGTTCAAGGTCAAACCAATCTCAAGTTATTGGAGAGCTTCGTGATCAAATCCAAGAAGCTTGAGAAAGTTAGCTGAAGTAGCAAGACAGTAGCCCTGTAAAGTGAAGTAGGCGAGTCAGACGAGAAGCATTTGTGTGACCAAGGCATCTCGGTGAGTCCCAAAGGAGCAAGTCATTTGTGTGATCAAGACATGTATACGGGTGATAACCACTTTGTACTACGATCACTACTTAGTGGATTCCTCCAGGAGTTGGAGAAGAGAGGAGTAGAAGAATTACCCCATCTTCGAACCTCTATAAAAATTATTGTGTCATTTACATTTCAACATTTTATTTCTGCATATCACTTTATATCTGCTGATAATTTGCTATCAAGTGATAAGTAACTAAGTCTAAAATCAAGTGTTTAAAATAAATCAAATCTAATTAAAAGGGTGTTAAGTCTTAGTGAAAATCTCATCAAACCAAGTTAAGGTTTAGACTAAGCAATTGGGTTATTCTATCAACGCTCAATCAGTCTGTTGAGTGGCTAACTCTATTTGGTTAACTAACTTAGTTGTCCCTCAAGGACTTAGTTGTGTATTTAACTGTAATACTTTAAAATGACTAAAATCGAAAAGTTGGTAAGGTTTAATCAACCCCCCTTTTAACCTTACTCACACCCCTTGGGACCTACAAGTGGTATCGGAGCGGTTGGTTCATTGAGCCTTCCATGCTGGTTCTAAACTAGATCTCAATCTTTCAAAGAAGTTTTTAACACTTGCTCTTTAAAAAGCTATTTCTATTCAAAAAGTTATTATCATGGAAGCAAATTTGACACGCATTCCTATGTTCACTATTGAGGAATTTGATGATTTGGAAAATTCGTATGCGAGGCTCATCTATCTGCTTTACATGATGAAATGTGGATAGTGATAGAGGATGGCAGCTTTGCAAATGCGAAAGTGAACACGATTATCACGAGAGGAAGCGATCGCGGTGAAGGAGAGGTTGCTCATCGAAGCAAGACCAACCCTGGTTGAGAAACCAATGACTGAATGGATAAACGAGGACAGAAGAAGATACAACTTGGACAATGTGGCCAAAGACATACTTTACAAAACCTTGGACAAAGCAATGTTCAATAAAGTCAAATCTTGTCAAGCGCAAAACAAATGCAGGATAAATTAACTTTAATTTGTGAAGGATCACGAGCAAATTAAAGAAAACAAATTGTTCGTTGTTGTACAAAAGTTTGAAAATTTTAAAATGCTTGTAGGTGAAACCTTGGATCAGCTGGATGCTCGATTCACTGAGATCACAATTGAATTATCCACTCTTGGGAAAGAATATACACGAGAAGAAATGTGTATGAAGATTCTAAAAGCCTCCCGTTGAATGGGAAATGAAGGTCATGGCCCTGAGACATTCTATGAACCTCACAACAACATCCAACCATGAGCTACTCTCGGACCTCAAAGCCTATGAGTTTGGTGAGAAGAAAAGATCAAGAGGAGGCATTTTGTACCCAAAACAAGCGCACTTATAGTCAAGGATGGGAAGAGAGTGAAGTCGAGGAAGCCTTTGACTAGGAGAAATTGCCTTGATGGTTAAAAGATTCAACAAGTTCTTCAACAAGAACTATAAAAAAACAAGGTGAATCCTCCAGGAGACATTCGGCTCCTCCAAATCAAGGGAAGATAGGCCACCCAAGAGACTGAGCATCAAAGGTTGAATATCAAAGAAGCTGATAATCCAAGAACGGAAAGAGTGACCAAAGAGCCGAGAAACTGTGTTGGAAGCGTAGACAACCAGGACACTTTGCTATTATTGTCCATATCTTGTAGTCGATAAATACGAGGAATGAAGAAGAAAGAAAGAGTCTTGAGAGAGAAAGAAGACATGAAAAGAAAAAGGCCATGTTGCTGCAGAGGTCATCCGGCAGACAAATTCTTGAAACTGACTAAGTCGAAAAGAAGCGTGAGAATCGAGAGAGTAGTGGTGACTACTCAAGTGACTCGAAGAAGAAGCAATGATCTGTCACGATGGCTAAAGAACAAGATCAAACGACCAAGAAGATGAGGTGCACTCTAACTCATCTCACTCGATTCTAGTGATAGTGATTGTGACACAAACACACATCATCACCCAGTGATCTTTATGATTCATTAGGCAAAATGATGAAAGATTTTGAGCACATTAAATCCTCACACACACTATTAATGAGGAAAACAATCAGCTCAAAAGCCAAAACTCGGAGCTAACTAAGGAATTTGAGTACTCTAAGTCACATAGTGATGAGAACAAAGAGTTGAAGGTGAAAATGCAAAACTAATAAGCGAGAAATAGTTGTTATAGAAAAAGAGGAAAATGATCTCAAGAATGTGATTGCATCATTTACAAAGGCATCTAAATCATTGGATGACCTTATAATGAGCCAAAAAGAGTGTGGAGATAAAACTGGCATAGGATTTAATTCCTTTGCACACAGTCAAACTCCCAGAGTGATTTTGGAAAAAGGGTCTTCAAGTAATGAATCATCTCAAAAATCCAAGACACCAAATGTTGCACCCACATTCACTACAAAGCACAATCACAAACAAACTGGCCTTGGATATAAAGGAAAAGGAAAACAACCAGTTGAGCATGCTGAGAGGACAGCTGAGAAGAAATCCAACAAAGTTCCTCAGCAAACTCTAAATAGGAAGTACTCTGTAAAGAAGAAACTGAGCTATCCAAAATCCCAGAAGTTTTATCAAAGAAACACATATGATGGGAATGGTAGAAATTACCCCAAGCCAAGCTGATTTGAATAATGTGAAATATCAGCAAAAACCTATGGAATATAAGCCTAAGTGTCAAAGGCCTAGAACTCAGCAAAGGCCATTTCAAAGGCAAACGAGCTATCATCAGCACACATATGCACCCAAGCACTACACTCAGAAATATCACAACTACCCAAAGAAGGCAATTGCTAAAACACACACACACAGACATACAGACAAAAGAGACAGTTGTATGAACCTAAAGCCCCCAAGCAATTTGCCAAAGTGAATTATGATTATGGCACAGATAGATGGCAACCTCTTAGAGTCAAGTCATTTGGCTATAGGTTGGTGGGATCATCTTACAACACTAACCCCTTAGGACCCAGACAAGCATGGGTACCTAAAAACTAATTTCCTTGATTACAGGTTCAAGGAACAACTTAGTGCCAAGGAACCTGGTACATGGATTGTGGCTGTTCGAGACACATGACAGGAAACAAGAAAAATCTGTCAAAATTCAAGGAGATTAGAGGCGCAAAAGTCATATTTGGAGGAAATGAAGCTCCAGGGGAAATAAGAGGCACTGGATCCATCAAGAAAAATGGATTAGAAATCATAGATGTTGCATATGTTGAAGGCCTCAACTTCAACCTGTTAAGCATTAGCCAAACTCTGTGACAAGGGCTATAATGTTTGATTCAATATGGGAATGTGCCAAATTAAAGACACTGAATCAAATGAAATAGTGTTGCAAGGATCCAGACAGAAGAACATGTATGTTGTAGGCTGGTCGACTTCCATACCAAACACTTGTCATGCATTAGCAAAAACAGTAGAATCAAGTTGTTATGGCACAAAAAAGTGAGTCATCTGAATTTCAAGACAATTAACAAGCTTGCAAGGAGTCATCTTATGGAAGGATTGCCGGACTCGAGTGTACAAGAAAAGAAAGTGTTTGTGATGCATGTCGGATGGGAAGCGAGATCAAATCATCATTCAAAGAAAGTCTAATCCATCTTCAACAAGGATATTGCATCATTTGCATATGGATCTATTTGGTCCAATTGAGCTTGACTAGCATAAGTGGAAAGAAACACACTTTAGTAGTGGTGGATGATTATTCAAGATATACATGGACAATCTTCATGTGTAAAAAGAAGGAAACTTTGTAGAAGTTACCTCGGTGATGAGAAGAGTTCAAAGCGAGAAGAGTCAAACCATTATAAAGATAAGGTCGATAGAGGAGGGCGAGTTTGTCAATGGGATAATAACTCGAGATTGTGTTGAAAATGGTATTGCTCATGAATTATCTATGACAAGGACTCACAATGAGAATGGAGTAGCGAGAAAGAAGAAACAAAACTCTCAAAAGAAGCTGCAAGAACTATGTTGTTTGAATTTGGATTGCCAAAGTGATTTTTTTGGTGAAGCCATCAACACGCATCTTTATACACAAAATAGATGCATGATTAACAGACAATGACAAAGACTCCTATGAAATATGGATGGGAGAAATCCAAATGTTGCATATTTTAGAATATTTGGATGTAAATGCTTCATCCACAACAATGGCAAGGATAATCTAAAGGCTTTTGATGCTAAAGCTAATGAATGTATATTTTTGGGATACTCATTTGAAATCAAAGCCTATAGAGTGCTGAACAAGAGGACTATGGTCACAGAAGAGTCTATCCATGTGGTTTTTTGTGAACCTAATGTAAATGGAGAAGACATTGAAGAGTTAGCTAATAAGCTGAATCAGCCAACTATGCGAGAGAAGAGTCCTTATGTTGAAGTTGGAAATTTGGAGCAATTAATCAAGATGAAGATGAGCTCGCTTTGAGTTTCAAAAGGCAGTGGAAAATCTGCCCGGTGAATGATAATGAAAAGAGCTGCTCTAGAAAAACACACCGCAAGGAGGCATGAACCCAACTGATTTACTACAACCTGATGTGAGATGGCTGAGAGACCATCCATCAGAGCTAGTCATTGGAGATGTTAGAGATGGTGTAAGAACAAGATCCAGAGCTCAACAAGAAGCAATGTTCACTTGTTTTATTTCCCAAATAGAGCCAAAAGATGTGTCCCAAACATTGGATGACACACATTGGATTCAAGCCATGCAAGAAAAGCTGAATCAGTTCGAAAGAAACAAGGTATGTGAATTGGTGCAAAGACCAACCCATCAAAATGTTATAGGTTCAAAATGGGTTTTCAGAAACAAGATGAATGAAGAAGGTTTTGTGGTAAGAAACAAAGTAAGATTGGTAGCCAAATGGTATTGCCAAGAAGAAGGAATAGATTTTGATGAAACATTTGCTCATGTTGCAAGATTAGAAGCAATAAGGATGTTTCTTGCCTATGTTGCACACACGAACTTCACTGTATATCAAATGGATGTGAAAAGTGCATTTTTAAGTGGACAGTTAGAAGAAGAAGTCTATGTTGAGCAACCTCCAGGCTTTGAGCAGAAGACTCTTGGAGACAAGGTGTACAAGCTCAAGAAAGCTCTATATGGATTGAAATAAGCACCTAGAGCATGGTATGATATATTATCTCAATTTCTGATAGATAATGGATTCACCAAAGGTAAAGTGGACAGAACACTCTTCAGAATTCAAGATGGGGAGAGTATATTGAGTGTTCAAATATATGTGGACGACATTATTTTTGGATCCACAAACAAAGAGCTGTGTGATAAATTCTCAAACCTCATGCAAGGCAAATTTGAAATGGGCATGATGGGAGAGCTGACATTCTTCTTAGGACTTCAAGTTAAACAGTTGAAGGATGGAACCTTCATAAGTCAAACAAAGTACACCAGGGATTTAATGAAGAAATTTGGTATGGAAGAGAAGTCTTCTGTGAAAATACCAATGAATACACCAGCCAAGATGGACATGGATGCAGATGGCAAGCCTGTGGATCAAACAAGATACAGAGCACTTATTGGATCACTGCTCTATCTAACAGCAAGCATGCCAGACATCACCTTTGCAGTAGGAGTATGTGCAAGATTCCAATCTGCTCCAAAGGAAAGTCACATGACTGCAGCTAAGAGAATCCTAAGATATTTGAAGGGATGCCAAGAAGTTGGCTTATGGTATCCAAAGGAAGGTGGATTCAAGCTTACTGGTTATTCAGACTTTGACTATGCTGGATGTAGAGTTGACAGGAAAAGTACTTCAGGCACATGTCAAATGCTTGCAAACAGATTGGTTTCCTGGTTTAGCAAGAAGCAATACTCAATAGCCACATCCACAGCTGAAGCAGAGTACATAGCTGCGGGCAGCTGTTGTGCCAAAGTCTTATGGATGAGACAACAACTGAGAGATTATGAAATTGAAGAAAAAGAGATCCCAATTATGTGTGATAACACAAGTGCTATTGTAATCACTCAGAATCATGTGTTGCATTCGAGAACAAAGCATATTGATGTCAGATATCATTTCATAAGAGATTATGTCGAAAAGAAAGACATCATTTTGGAATATATCTCAACTGATAAACAGTTAGCTGACATATTCACCAAACCGCTATGTGAATCAAGATTTGAGAACTTAAGCATGAGCTAGGGCTAATTGAGCTGAGTTGAAACTCAGAAGACTCAATAAGAAGAGAGGAAACATGAAAAGATGAAAACAGAGCAAATCTCATGAATCGACTAAGTGAATCGGCCAGTATCGGAAAAGTCATGTCGAGTTGGTGACAATTTGAGTCACTATTCGAATAGAGAAGAAGAGTTGAGTCATTTAAGGAGTAAGCCGAGTCATTTATGAGCTAAGTGACAAAAAACAATGTCGTTTTTAATGAGCGGGAATGTTTTTAAGGATAGCGTCGGCGTAATAATGACCAAAAGATCAAAAATTTGCCTGATAAGCATATGATTGGATATAAATCTTTGCCGCATTAAATGCGAGAAATTAAATGCAATGTGACGTGCTAAATCTAAGCCGTTGATCTTGATCAAAATTCAAAAATAATAAATACGTCCTCTCATGACCCTTATATACTCAATTGTTCAGTTTTCTCTCTCACTTTTTCCTAAAACTGTTCATCTTCCCGAGTAAAAGAAAGCAAGCTTTTCTCTCAAAACCCTAGTAGTTCTCAAGCAAGTTTATCAATATTCAATCGGTAGAATCTTCTAGAAATGGCACCAACACATGATTTCGCTAAGCTCGCAAAACAAATCCACCTTTGGATCAACAATGGATTTTGAAGGGATGATAAAACAGGGGTTAGATGAAACCCTTGTGAAGAAGATAGCGGATAAAATCGAAATCCGGACGAAACCATTCCTCACGATGGAATTTCCAATGACATACGTTGAGGAGGTCGCATGTGATTTTACATCAATCTTGCCGGTGCGGGGACGAAGGATTAAATCCTCCGTCCACCGCAAGGACATTCTAATTGCGCAAAGGACCTTGCAGAGCACGCGCTTATTGCCATCGGAGGGCATGCCGAAGATATATGAAGCCGCGTCAACTTTGGCTGCTTTGCATGGAAGAAGTAGCCAAACACTCGAATGTCTTTGCAAAAAGTGGTCGGTGAGAAGAAGGCTGCTAAAGGATGATTATCATAAACTAATGGATATCGTCGCGAAGTGTGTAGACATGAAGTTTGGCGACTTCAATCGTTTGTCAAAACCAAGTGATTGTCATGGTTGTGATCATGGAAAGAGAAGAAGATTAATTGGGTGAATCCATTTACAATGACTTTGCGAATATTGGCAACAAGTCGTTCAAGGTGAATGGATCCTTTTGAGATCACTTGGCCATGGCCGATCATTGGCCATCTAATGGAGGTGAAGGGTGTTCCCCCCGACATGGAAATCCATTCCATGTCAACAAGAAGATGTTCGAGCCAATATCTTAGGAGCCTGGAAGAGAGCGCAAAAAGGGTGATACAGTGATGGGGAATCGGTGACCACTGTCGACACAGCTGCTTCCTCCCCTCTTAGAAAGAGAGCTGCCCCTGCAGCTGCAAAGAAGAAAGTTGCTCATGCAGCAAAGAAGAAAGATGCACATGCCCCTGCAGTCGAGTCCCCCCCGCAATCGTGTCTCCCTTGTGTGCCGCGGTGGAGAAGGAACCCATAATACCTTCTCCGAGGAATTAAGAAAGAAGAGGCGCTAAAGGCGAGAAGGGCAAGCGCCTCTAAGACAACTCGAAGGCCTTTACCTTCGAGGAACCAGAAGGAAGTAGAACCAGGACATTCCTGGTGAAAACTAAAAGAAGAAGAAGAATCACCAAGCTCTAAGAGCTTGAGAAGACAACGAGTCGCCACTCACCGGAGACGATCACTAAGGATTTGAAGAAGTGCGATCTCGAAGTTTTTGATGAAACCGCCAAATCTTGAAGGTGATCGCAGAGGCAAATAGAAGACCAGTGTGGATAGAACAAGCGAGGAAGAAGACAAAGCAGAGATAGCAAAATCTCTGATGAAAGAGTTGTGTCTCCACTGCCCTCAAATTCTTCTTTGAAGGAGCCGAAGAAGATAGTATGTTGCCTTCCATTCGAAAAGGAAGGGCAACAAGGAGAGGATGAGCGATGATGATATAATCATGTATTCTCTATTATACCCGGACATCGAGAATCATCCGAGAGCATGGAGGAAATGGAAGTGAGTCACTCAAGGGTGCGGTTTGAACACCCTGAGTATATTGAGGAAGAAGAGGAGCTTTTCAAGCTTCTTGAAATTGACAATGTACTACATGCCCTGGATGAGGATAAGCGCATAAATATCCGCAAATTCGCAAGGAGCAAGAAAAAGCTAGAAGCGGTGAGGAAGCGAAGCTCGTGAAAAAGCCGACATCGCGTCCTCTCTTTGGAACCGGCTGACCATACTCATCTTCACATTGATATGCTTCGAGGAAGTGATGAAGACTTGGATCCCATCATTGCTGTGAGAAAAGTTGGACATGCAAAGCAAGCCATCTTGGAATCGAGAATAATGCATGAGCAACGGTGAGGAAGGACAGGAGAGTCTTCTAAATCTCAAATTGGAGATTGATCCGTTGGGAGTGGTACATCAGATTACCCACGATTATTGCCGCAACCACTTGATTCACTCGGAAGGGGGACAGATCTAAGGGATTTGGCGATGACAGGAACTTAGGCACCAGTTGAGCCAACCCCTGTTGAAGGTGTCTTACCACACCCACGGTGAGCACTCAAAGGAAAGCGGTGGGAGTCTGGGAGCAGAGTGACCCCAACATAAGTCACTCAATTTGGTTGATAGGCGTGAATTTTGCATGTATTTTGAGGCATATTTGAGCTATAATGATGAGTAAACATGCATATACTCGCGTTAAATGTTACATATTCACTCCTTGTGGAAAAGATATTACACTTTGCTTATTTTGTAGGAATTTCATGATATTTGAAGCTAATTGAATACGAATACGAGGAAAGCAAAGTGGAAACACGGAGAACGAGTGGATATACGAAAAGTGAAGCCTAAAAAAGCGAAAGTTGAGCGTTTATGGAAAAGACAGGGGCACACGGGTTGGCGTGCCTCAAGACACCACCCGTACACCCCTATATAGGATTATTGGACTGCGACATGGCGCACGGGTAGCCCATGCATGGGCGCACCACCGTGCGTCCTACTGAGAGATCGATTATTTCAGGAATGGCGCGCGGGTAGGCCGTGCTCCGATGCACCACCCGTGCGCCCTACGAGAGTGGGGGTATTCAGCGAGGTGGCGCACGGGTAACCGTGCTCGGCGCACCACCCGTGCGTCATTTGGAATCCCATGTCTATGACATTAAGCCCTAAACATGATGGGAGTATAAAAAAGGCTTTTGGGGCGCACACAAGGACATTCTGGCATTTTTGGGATCTACAACAAAAGACAAGAGTCAACTCTTGAAGGAGGATATCAAGGAGATAATCGGGTTGCATCGGAGCTTGAAGAACGGAGATATATCGAGAGATTGTCGCGTTCCTAAGTTTCTTGCTTCTCTTTTAGTTTCAATCTTTCATTTACATTTGTATGACTTTGAACACTTTGTTTATAAGTTGTTTAATCATGTGTAGCTAAACTCTTGTGATTTAGGGTTTTGGAAGTAGATTAACGAACTCTTGTTGGATGTTTTAATCTTAGTTGAAGTTATTATCTTGAAGCCTATTTGAGTATTTTGAGCTTATTCTTGTTTTATCACTTGATCAATGATTTAACTTGTTTGATATATTGATTCATAATTTGAGAGATGAGTTTCAATATTAGATCTTGAATACTCGACACAAATATTTGCATGAATCGAGAGGTTTGTAAATATTTGTGAGGATATTTGATCTTTTGTGCTTTTGGGAGTTGAATGCTTCATGTTGAGTAGAGATGCTAGCATAAGTATTTCGATCTACGTTTTATATGCATCTCGAGAGGGAGGATAAAATAGTTTTGTGATCGTCTTATAGGAATATTGATAATAACGTGGCTTGATTAAACCGGACAACAAGAGGATTATTAATCGAAACCTTAACTCGGAAATCCATTACATCATCTTGATACTTCTTTCATTTGTGTTATCTTATTCTTGTGTTTTAGTGATTTAAATTGTCTTAATCTCAAAACAACAATCATCAAATCTCGATCGTCTAAATAAAAATAAGACTATCTTGGTTAAATACTTAGCATATTAATTTATTAGCCTCCGTGGATACGACCTTGCTACCCTATTCGATAACGTACACTGTACACTTGCGGTGAAGCTAAAAATATAGGCGAACAAGTTTTTGGCGCCATTGCCGGGGACTAATACAATTTATGGTGCTAATATTGCGATAGATAAAATTATTCTTAATTTAGACATTTGTTTTATTATTTATTTTGTTTTAGTGTGACTTTAATTCCACATTATTTGACTTGTTCTTTTAGTTTGGTCCGAGGTAGTGCATGAACACGCTCTCAGGCGGGGGACTTATACCGTTCATCTAGGAAGTTGAGGCTTTCGCGAGGAGAATCGATCTACCACTAGAAGGGTGAAAGACAACACAATCCGATAATGGGGATTTGAATGAGTTACCAATATCGCCAAACAATGGTGGAAACGAGTTACCGATCCGGTTCAATGAAGAAGCCATTCGTGATTACTTTCGACCACAAACGAATCGTAATTACGGTGGTATTGCCCATATTCCTATCAATGCCAACAACTTCGAGCTCAAACCGGCACTAATCAATATGGTGCTGTGAGAATCGGTTGGGGGTTTGCAAGCGAAGATCCTAACTCTCACCTTGCGCATTTTATCCAAATATGCAATACGATCAAAATGAACGGAGTCTCGGATGACGCCATAAAAGATCGCGCCTATTCCCATTCTCTTTAAGGGATAAGGCGAGAAATTGGTTAGTACTTTGACGCAAAGCGGTGTAAGCACATGGGACGAACCGAGCAAAAGTTCTTGTTTAAATTCTTTCCACCGAGCAAAACTTTGCGGCTCAGCGAGATTACTCAATTCCAACGATTCGACTCGAGCCTTTGTATGAGGCTTGGGAAAGGTTAGGGATTTGTTACGTAGATGTCCACAACATGGGTTTCAGGAGGATCAACAATTATGCTTCTTCTACAATGGTTTAATGGGACAAACGAGGGCCTTTGTATATGCCGCAAGGGAGGAGCATTGTTGGCAAGGTTTCCACAAGATGCCTTAAATCTTCTTGAGAAATGGCCATGAACGATTACACAAAGTGGCCATCCGAAAAATCCAATGTACAATGAGTAGCGAAATCTCGGATTCGGACCCAATTAAAACATTCGGCACAAGTAAGCGGCTTTGACAACTCAATTGAGTGTATTTACGAAGGGGGCGGAAGCAAGCATGAGCACGGGTAGTGAAGCTCTTCTATATCCCATGGAAGAGGTAAATTATGTGAATAACTTAGGAATTTCAACAATTTTAGGAATAATTCAAACCCAACGCACTACCATCCAAGGTTGAGAAATCATGAAAATTTTTGTACGCAAATACCAAGAATGTGTTACAACCTCCAGGGATTCAATGCTTCAAGTGGAGGCGGAAATGGGGAAGGCAAATCATCGTTGGAAGATGCACTCACCTCTTTCATAAATCAATCTAATACTTTCATGAATGACACGAGGAGCCGCCTCACTAAGCAAGATCTTGGATGGATAAGTTAGAACAACAAGTGACAAGCTCGATAACGAATTTGGAGAATCAAATGGGTCAATTGGCTACAATTGTGGGTGGTCAACATCAAAGGGTCAATTTCAGTAATACGGAAATGAATCCTAAGGAACAATGCAAAGCAATTCGTTTACGATGCGGTACGACATATGAGGGGCCTAAAGAAAAATCTGGGAGTCCGATACTGTCGGATGAAGCATCTAGGCCGGAAGCAGGAGAATCCGTGATGAAGGATGATATTGAAGAAAATAGGAAAGAAGAGAACAAAGAGGCGGAACAAACAGGGGCTGAAAAGCAAAAATCATCATCTAGCTCAAACATATCTAAGTTGCCTATATCTCTTCCCTTTCCTCAAAGATTTCAAAATAAAAAGCTTGATGATCAATTTGCCAAATTCCTTTATATATTTAAGAAATTGCACATTAACATTCATTTTGCAGACACACTAGAACAGATGCCGAACTATGCGAAATTTCTTAAGGATGTTATGTCAAAAAAGCGGAAGATGACAAGCTTTGAAATGGTGAATTTGACGGAAGAATGTAGTGCAATTATCCAAAGGAAGCTACCACAAAAACTGAAAGATCCGGGGAGTTTCACTATCCCTTGTGCTATTGGTGGTAATTTCTTTAATAAAGCGTTATGTGATTTAGGGGCAAGTATTAATTTGATGCCTTTGTCCATTTCAGGAAACTTGGATTAGGCAATGTGAAACCAACTACGGTGACATTGCAACTTGCAGACCGATCACTTACGTATCCAAGGGGAATTATTGAAGACGTACTGGTAAAAGTTGATAAAGTTATATTCCCCGTGGATTTCTTGGTATTGGATATGGAAGAAGATCGAGACGCTCCATTGATACTTGGACGTCCTTTCTTAGCAACAGGTAAGGCCTTAATAGACGTGCAAAAAGGTGAGCTCACATTACGTGTTAATGATGAGCATGTTTTATTTTCTATATATAAGACAATGAAATTTCATAATTCGGTAGAGAGTTGTAAAATTTTGGATATAGTTAGTTCATGCATTGAGGATTATGTTGATCATACATTGTCTACAGATGATTTGGAATTTGGTCTAACCCACTCGTGCTCAATGTCGAGTGTTGTACTTGATTTTGATAACCAAGATTTGTACGACTATGTTTGTGCCTTAGATCATATGCAGGAACTACCTAATAGTGCACGAGGCGAGAACGAAAGGACAGAAATAAGGGAGACAAACTTGCAGGAACGCACCACCCATGCATCCACGCACGGGCAGCCCATGCGTGATGAAGAGAGACGGGCTGAGCTCTCTGAAGAGCGCACGACCCGTGCGCAGGCGCATGGTCAGCCCGTGTGTGGTACTGAAATACCAACACCGACTCCGGAACTCAAGCAATTACCTGAACACCTCAAATATGCATTCCTTGGAGCAAATAACGCAAATCCGGTAATCGTTTCATCTCTTCTCACTCCTACTCAACTTGATAAACTGTTAAGAGTTTTACGAAAACATAAGTCGGCACTAGGATGGTCTATAACTGATTTAAAAGGCATAAGTCCATCCATTGTGATGCATAAAATTCGGATGGAAGATGTTTATAAACCATCGATGCAAAACCAAAGACGCTAAACCCTATTATGCAAGATGTGGTTAGGAAGGAAGTGTTGAAATGGTTGGATGCGGTATCATTTATGCGATATCCGGCTCATGGGTGAGTCGGTACAAGTGGTACCGAAAAAGGGGGGGTAAATGATGGTGAAAAATGAAAATGAGGAACAAATTGCTACTAGAATTGTTCCGGGTGGCAAATATGTATTGATTATAGAAAACTTAATAATGCCACTCGAAAAAGATCACTTCCCATCCCCTTTATCGATATGATGTTGGATCGTCTTGTAGGTTATAATTATTATTGCTTTTTAGATGGTTATTATTCCGGTACAATCAAATCATGATTGCGCCCAGGAAGACCAAGAGAAAACAACATTTATATGTCCGTATGGCACATTTGCATTTAAATCGCATGCCATTTGGTTTATGTAATGCACCTGCTACTTTTCAACGTTGTATGATGGCTATATTTCACGATCTTATTGAAAAGGTTATGGAGGTGTTTATGGACGATTTCTCTGTGTTTGGTGATTCTTTTGATAATTGTCTTCACAATCTTTCCCTAGTTTTGCGGCGATGTGAAGAGACCAATCTAGTACTAAATTGGGAAAAGTGCCATTTTATGGTACGCGATGGCATTGTACTTGGTCATCGAGTCTCTTCGCAGGTTTGGAAGTTGATCGGGCAAAAATTGTAGCAATTGAGAAGTTACCACCTCCTACAAACGAAAGCCATTGAAGCTTCTTAGGCCATGCCGGATTTTTGAAGGTTTATCCGTGATTTTTCTAAAATTTCTAAGCCGAGCAATTGCTAGAAAAAGATCTTTGCTTTCATTTTTTCCAATGAATGTTTGCAGGCGTTCAAAACGTTGAAGACAACATTGGTAACCGCACCTATACCGTCGCCCAGCATTGGAGTCAACCATTTGAGCTAATGTGTGATGCAAGCGACTACAGCGGTTTAAATTCTCGATCAAAAGAGGGAAAAATTGTTCGATCCATCTACTATGCAAGTCGAACGTTGGACAATGCCCAAAGAATTATACCACAACCGAAAAAGAAATGTTGGCGATTGTTTTTCGCATTCGATAAATTCGATCTTACTTGATCGGGACAAACGATTGTGCACACCGACCATGCGGCTATCAAATACCTCTTTGACAAGAAGGATGCGAAACCGAGGTTAATTCGATGGATCTTATTATTGCAAGAGTTTGATGTGGAAATCAAGGGCCGAGGAAGGGATGCGAACGTGGTAGCGGACCATCTGTCTCGATTAGAAAATCAAGAGGGAGCAAAAGGAAGTACGAGATTGATCAAAGAGGAGTTTCCTGATGAAAGATTACTCATGCTTGAGGCAATGTTCCCATGGTATGCGGACTTTGTAAACTATTTGGCTTCCGGAGTTTTACCTCCGGATCTATCACCGTATCAAAAGAAGAAATTCTTACATGATGTAAAGTTCTACATGTGGGATGACCCCCTACTCTTTAAGAGGTGCGCGGATAAAATCATAAGGAGATGCATACCTCAAGAAGAATGGGAGGGAGTCCTACAACAGTGTCACTCTTCACCATCTAGCGGACATTTTGGTCCCACGCGCACCGCAACGAAGGTATTGCAAAGTGGACTATATTGGCCCACTTTATTTAATGACTGTTATTTGTTTGTGCAACAATGTGACAGGTGTCAGCGAATGGGAAACATTTCACGGAAGCACGAGATGCCAATGACCAACGTAATTGAAGTGGAGTTGTTCGATGTGTGGGGATTGATTTTATGGGCCCGTTTCCATCATCTTGGGATATCAATATATTCTACTTGCAGTGGAGTATGTATCCCGTTGGGTAGAGGCGATTCCTTCCAAAACAAATGATGCTCAAGTTGTAATGCGCTTCCTTAAGAAAAACATCTTTACTAGATTCGACACTCCAAGAGCTTTAATTAGTGATGGAGGGTCGCATTTTGTAAACAAATTGATGAGCAACTTGTTGGCAAAATATGGAGTCAAACATAAAGTTGCATTGGCATATCATCCACAAGCCAATGGACAAGGAAGTGGCTAACAGGGAGATCAAACAAATCCTTGAAAAGACGGTGAACATCAACCAAAAGGATTGGGCGTTAAAATTGGATAATGCTCTGTGGGCATACCGGACTGCATATAAGACGCCGTTGGGCACATCTCCATATCAACTTGTCTTTGGTAAGTCGTGCCATTTGCCGGTAGAATTGGAGCACAAAGCATTTTGGGCGGTTAAGAAACTGAATCTGGATTTTCAGAAAGCTGGTGAGGAAAGGTTACTCCATTTGAATCAGATGGAAGAATTTCGGGATGAAGCTTACGAAAATTCCCGAATTTACAAGGAGAGAACTAAGAGGTGGCATGATAAGATGATCAAGAAAAGAGAGTTTTTACCGGGAGAACCGGTGCTCCTATACAATTCACGCCTTAAATTTTTCCCGGGAAAACTCAAGTCTAAGTGGTCGGGGCCATTCATGATAAAGAAAGTGTTGAATCCACCTGGGATTGTAGAATTGTTAACAAAAGAAGGCGAGACTTTCATGGTAAATGTCCAACGGATTAAGCACTATTTCCACCGAGGGAATCAAGAGGAGGTGACATCCACCACCTTGCGCGACCCGTAATTTAACAAAACAAGCGTCAAGCTAAAAATGTTAAATATAACGCTTGTTGGGAGGCAACCCAACGCGTTTGCGTGTGACTTTCATTTTTGTGTGTGTTCAGTTTCAAAGTTGTGTGATTTGAGTGATTTGACATGCGTGTTTTTATTAATGAGTGTAATTTGTGTGTTTTGTTGTATTTTTGTGTGTTTCAACATAGGGCTGATTTTCTCACGTTCAGCGAGCGATCTGGGCGGTGTTCCGAGGAGACGTGGCAAGTACTCCAACAGCTACAAATGTGGCATATTTCTCAAGGCCACTTCCCACCACCGCCGCCGCAGTGATTCAGGTATATCCCCACTTTTCGTTATTGAAATTCTATTTTTCCCCTTAGGACACTATAATTTCATTCAAGTTTGGGGGGAGAGATAGCATTTTAACACATGAAAAGTGTGGATACGAAAAAAAAAATTTCATGCATTTTGTGTTTTCATATAGTTACATTAGAGCATTCTAGGTTGCATTTGCATTAGAGCACGTTTATAGCTTTAGACGTCTATTGCTTTAAGTAGTGGTTAGAGAGTGAGTTGACCAAACATGTTGCAACTTGTTGTTGTGTGTTGATTGAAAATTCTTATTGTGAGGATTGGATGTTGGTTATGAATTGATTGAGCCTTGAATAGATAACTTTGAGCATGTTAATAAGAAAAACTTGGTGTGATGCTTTGAATTACATTTTGACAAGCCTGTGAGCTTTGAGCCTTTACTGCTTATATCTTGTGCAGTCTTGTTGTGATTGGAGGGTATCATTCGTGTTGTCGAATTCTAGAACTTGCTTGGGTATCTCTGTCAAGGCCACATGTGTATGTGAATTGTGAATGTGATTAAAGGCCATCTTTGCTAGCCTTTCAAGCCTTTTGCCTACCTAAAAATGTTGAAAACTCCTAGTTAGCCAAGTTGAGCCTATAGCCTATTTCTTTGATAACCACAAAATTTAACCCTTGATCTTAATATATATCCATCACTTTAGACTCGAGTGTATAACGTTGAGTAAAAGGGGAATGAACGAGGTTGAATGAGTGGAAATTGAAAAATAAGATACTTGGGCGTACTTGGTTAAATGGAAAAAAAAAGAAGAAAGGAAATGAGTTGAAAAAAAAATGAAGTTGATAAACTTGGGGGGCGAAGGATTGTGAATGGAGGCGATTCTCAAAAGAAAGAAAGGAAATGGAGATAAATGAAGTTGATAAAAATGAGGGATGATTGGAGAGCATATGGGATTGTAATGAAAATGATTGATATGCTCATCGGTCTATATACTCGAGTTTGAGTCACTTTATCCAAAATTTCCTATCTAAACCAAAGAGCCTTCATTACAACCAAATGAGAAAGTCCTTTATGATTCACAAATTGCATACACTTTAGTGGCGGAGATATGAGACGAATTGCAAGCCTATGGCAATTTTGCGACATCGAATTGATTTGAGCGTAAACACGTCCCTATATCCTCGTGAGATGAGAGTATACACTTAACTTCGAGAGTTGGAATTGAGCATTTCACTTTGTTTTATTTGAGGCGTGTTCTTTGATTAGATATTTGAGGCTTGATTGAGTTGTACTCAACATTCATGACGAACAATATGGATTTTCTTGTGGATTCTCTGTGTGCGTTGTTATCTTCATCTCCCTGTTATGCTTATCGTGTTCTAAATATTGTTGATCGGGACGGTCAACAGTTTAACTTTGGGGGATTTTGATAGGCGTGAGTTTTGCATGTATTTTGAGGCGTATTTCGAGCTATAATGATGAGTAAACATGCATATACTCGCGTTAAATGTTACATATTCACTCCTTGTGGAAAAGATATTACACTTTGCTTATTTTGTAGGAATTTCATGATATTTGAAGCTAATTGAATACGGATACGAGGAAAGCAAAGTGGAAACACGGAGAATTGAGTGGATATACGAAAAGTGAAGCCTAAAAGAGCGAAAGTTGAGCGTTTACTTTAAAAGACAGGGGACACACGGGTTGGGCGTGCCTCAAGACACCACCCGTGCACCCCTCGTATAAGGATTATTGCTATGACATGGCGCACGGGTAGCCCATGCATGGGCGCACCACCCGTGCGTCCTACAGAGGATCAGATTATTTCACCGAAATGGCGCACGGGTAGGCCGTGCTCCGACGCACCACCCGTGCGCCCTACAGAGAGTTGGTGTATTCCAGCAGGGTGGCGCACGGGTAACCCGTGCTCCGGCGCACCACCCGTGCGTCTACTGAATCCCATGTCTGACATTAAGCCCTAAACATGATGGGGAGTATAAAAAGGCTTTTTGGGGGGCGCACACAAGGACATTCTGGCATTTTTGGGATCTACAACAAAAGACAAGAGTCAACTCTTGAAGGAGGATATCAAGGAGATAATCTGGTTGCATCGGAGCTTGAAGAACGGAGATATATCGAGAGATTGTCGACGTTCCTAAGTTTTCTTGCTTCTCTTTTAGTTTCAATCTTTCATTTCCATTTGTATGACTTTGAACACTTTGTTTATAAGTTGTTTAATCATGTGTAGCTAAACTCTTGTGATTTCAGGGTTTTGGAAGTAGATTAACGAACTCTTGTTGGATGTTTTAATCTTAGTTGAAGTTATTATCTTGAAGCCTATTTGAGTATTTTGAGCTTATTCTTGTTTTATCACTTGATCAATGATTTAACTTGTTTGATATATTGATTCATAATTCGAGAGATGAGTTTCAATATTAGATCTTGAATACTCGACACAAATATTTGCATGAATCGAGAGGTTTGTAAATATTTGTGAGGATATTTGATCTTTTGTGCTTTTGGGAGTTGAATGCTTCATGTTGAGTAGAGATGCTAGCATAAGTATTTCGATCTACGTTTTATATGCATCTCGAGAGGGAGGATAAAATAGTTTTGTGATCGTCTTATAGGAATATTGATAATAATGTGGCTTGATTAAATCGGACAACAAGAGGATTATTAATCGAAACCTTAACTCGGAAATCCATTACATCATCTTGATACTTCTTTCATTTGTGTTATCTTATTCTTGTGTTTTAGTGATTTAAATTGTCTTAATCTCAAAACAACAATCATCAAATCTCGATCGTCTAAATAAAAATAAGATTATCTTGGTTAAATACTTAGCATATTAATTTATTAGTCTCCATGGATACGACCTTGCTACCCTATTCGATAACGTACACCGTACACTTGCGGTGAAGCTAAAAATATAGGCGAACACTGGTGCGCCAGCTGAGGGGGAAACTCATTCCACTGCAGCTAGGTCGGAGGATGCTGCAGATGACTCCACAATGCAGAAAGGAGGCGAAGTGGAGAAGGAAACACAAAAAGAACAACAACAAGTTGTCACTGACGAAGCTCGGACAATTGAGTCTATCTCAGCTGAAGTGCCAACCGTTTTGCAGGCTGAGGACACTGCTGATGCAGCCGAGGCACAGGATGGATCTACCCCGGGAGTTAACACTCTGGGCAATGAAAGTGCAATCCAAGGAGTTGAGACTCCTGTGGATGCCACTGCATAAGACCCTAAGACAAATGCGTCTGTCGAAGGGAATGTACAAGGCCTTGCTGCAGTTGAGACTGCAAGAGGTAATGACGGCCAAAGGGAGGTTGAGACTTCCCTGGGTAAAGAGACGAAAATGCAGAACATCCCTCCTGTTCACATTGAAGAAACTGAGAAGGAGATAAGTGCTTTTCATGATTCCCAAGACAACCCTGACATATCTTTTATGGGATCTGAAGATGAAGCTGAGGCCACCCCTGCTGCACATCAAAAAGACTCAGCTGAGGATGTTATTCCAAGTACGAGTAAGCCAGACTTCAAAGTTGCTCGACAAATGTTCAATTTTGATGATGAGCCAAACCCTCAAGTCTCATCGTCTTCCGATGACGCTGATGGTGCAGCTGAGGACACGCCAATTCATTTATCAGAAACCACTGAGACCGAAGAAGTTGTTAAGACAGCTGAGGCTCAGTCACCTGGCCAACCCTCACACCAAGGCCCAATCGAAACCGAGTCGTGCGCGCAGGCTCCCAAAGTCCGCAGAGTCGACTCAATCAGCACATCACAGGCTCGAATGACTATACATTCCATACCTTACGTCCGTGATGATGCTTTCGAAGAGACTTTTCCTTTTTCAATTGAGGTGCCTGACCTTGTAGAAGAAACAACTATTGGGCGGAAACGGTACCACAAACCTGATCCAGTGATTCCCACTGACTCCATTGTCCCAGCAGAGTTCGACTTTGATGCTGCTTGGCCACCAGCTGAGACTGAGGTAACAGCTGAGGTGCGTGAAGTCTTCAAGACTATCCTTGGAGAGATTAAGAAAATTGAAAGGCACCAGGCCTCGCTGGATATGCGGCTGGACAACAGGGATGCCAATCTCACAGCCGACTTAAGAGGGATTGTGCTGAGGATCAGAGAATGGTGTCAACAGCAGAGTACGATGCGATACGAACAAGTCAGATACTTCAAAGCATTGTACAACAAAATGCTGATCTGGAGCGCTTATAATCTTCGACATGAAGAGGAGAATGCAAGAAAATATTATTGAGAATGCATGCCTCCCATACCATTTGAAATGGGCTGCTGCGAGAATTTCACAAGAAAGAACCTGCGTGTGTAGAAGAGTATGCATGCCAAGTTCAGCCTTCTTATGGCTGAAATAAATGGTGGCAACCGAATCCAAAGCCACTCGCTCAGAATTTCGAACAGCATACTCCGCAGCAGACTCCAAGCAGGACTCAACTATCAGCCGCTTAGATTTTATGCTCACAGGGATGTTTCCAGGGGTTCCTCTCTCCTTTGATGATGCCAAAAAGGGGGAAGAGGAATACTGAAGATGTTGAAAAGGGACGGATGGATGAGAAGAAGAAGGAAACAAATCAAGAAAGAAGAAGGGGAAGGGAAAAAGCTGTTGGGGGAAGGGTCAAAGGATGTGACCCTAATATTTGCTGAAACCCCTCAACAAGGACATGTCACAACTAGCATAATCAGCAAACTTCCAGTGACTCTGCCGCTCCAACACTCTGTTGTGCCTATGTCTGAGAAGAGAAAAATCGTAGAAGCAGGGATGAAGGAGGTTGGAAGGAAGACGGATGCCTGTGTTCTAGAAGTGTTGGATCAATTTGGAGGCATTCCGGCAGGAAAAGACACCGATGCCATTCCAGATGACGAAAACGAGCCAAGATCCATTGAAGAATTCCTCGAGTCCGAAGAATATTTCAAAAACATGTCCATAGCCCAAGCCTGGGACTTGTACTGGGAGAAAGGTCTGAAGCTGTGCGAAGAAGGCGACAAAACAGACTACTAGCGATCACTCTGCTTTGGTCACTCTTTGGTAAGTAAGAAAAGACAATACACGCCCGATGGAGGAGGAGGAAGAAATGGCGGAGGTAGAGGCTTTAAACCTAGGCCTCTACCCAAAAATATTGAATATATAGATCCAGGCAAGAAAGGAAGGATCTATTGGGCTGGGTACGATGAAGTAGCCAATCTGGAAGTGAAGAGGAAGAATGCTGAATATGTGAAGAGGATTGAAGAGGAAAACAAAAGGCAAGATGTTTGTGGCAAGAAAGACAAGAAAGAAAAAGAAGAGATGAAGGCTGCGAAGAGAGCTTACGAGAAGAAGAAAGCGGTGAAGAAGAAAAGAAAAGAAAGAGAGGCGACGAAGACAAAGTCAAGAAGAAAAAGAAGGAGGCAAATGGCGATGAAGTGTTGTTGCTTAACCCTTCATGTATTTTACTTTTGTAAATACATATGTATGTAAGTCTTCTGTACATTTAATGAAAAATCTATATTTTGCATAGATAAGTATGCTCTGATTACTATGATACACATTGTAAACAGCTGTGTAAAGGACAAGAATGTTATGATCAATAAAGAGATTGATTCTACGCATACATTCCTTGTTCTCGCATTATTGTATGTATCTTTGCTATTTACATTTTGTATGTATGTTTTAAGTTTTGGCATCATCAAAAATGGGGAAATTGTTGGGAAATTTATTGTTTAGATTTTGATGAATGCCATGTAAAACTTAGACTAGAAAGTTGGCACCCCATTTTCCTTGTAATTTGTATTGTAATAGATATTTGTATGAGTGAGTCAAGTCAGCTATGCTGGATATACAAGAAGTCAATCAAGACTAGCATGAAGACTCATTTGTGAAGCATTTGAGTATGGCAAGGAAGAGATGTCAAGGACTCGATGAAGGAGTATCGGTGAGACACACCGTGTATGAAGAGTCAATCAAGTCAACTCAAGAAGCCAAGTCTCAAGTTGAAGTGACGGATGAGTCATCCATTGATGGAAGCTAACTCAAAGTCACTTGGGGAATAAAGGATGTGATCAAGTCAAGACGATGAAAAAGAATCCGTTACGTAAGTCAAGGAATTTACTTAAACAAGTAATACTTCCATCTTTGCCATGTCTTAAAGTGCTTAGTCAGGAAGCGTGCAAAAGGAATAAACCAATGGGAAGATCGCACTTGCACCTTGTGTCGATTATGAAAAGCGAACATTCATTTAATACGAGGAAATGTCAACATCAAGGATCGCAACAAGACAAGCCAACGAACACGAAAGTGATTTTCAAAAATCAGCCTATCTCTTCAACGGGCAAATTTTTGAAAGTTCACTATAAAAGGCCGAGAATCACTTTGAGAAAAGGTTACCTTGGTTAACCGAATCTGTGCATACCTGAGATAACAAGCATCATTCATTCTCAGAATCAAAGAAAATATTCTCAAGTTATTCTAGCAAAAATCCTCAAGCCTAAATCTCGAAGGAAATCGATCCAACACTAAGCTGTGAAGGAAAGACAACTTCAAATTGTTGAAGATGAAACTTTTGAAGAAGCAAAAGGGGTCTACTTTCTAAGGAGGATTGTAGAAAGGTTCAAGGTCGAACCAATCTCAAGTTATTGGAGGGCTTCGTGATCAAATCCAAGAAGCTTAAGAAAGTTAGTCTGAAGTAGCAAGACAGTAGCCCCTGTGAAGTAGGCTGAGTCGGACCTGAGCCAGGTTGTGTGACCAAGGCATCTCAGACGGAGTCCCAAAGGAGCAAGTTTGTGTGATCAAGACTTGTATCTGGACTGATAACCACTTTGTACTCTGATAACTACTTAGTGGATTCCTCCAGGAGTTGGAGAAGAGAGGAGTAGAAGAATTACCCCATCTTCGAACCTCTATAAAAATTATTGTGTCATTTACATTTCAGCATTTTATTTCTGCATATCACTTTATATCTGCTGATAATTTGCTATCCAACTGATAAGTAACTAAGTGCTAAAATCAAGTGTTTAAAACAAATCAAATCTAATTAAAATGGTGTTAAGTCTTCCGCTGAAAATCTCATGACAACCAAGTTAAGATTTAGACTAAACAACTGAGTTATTCTATCAACAGCTCAATCGAGTCTGTTGAGTGGCTAATTCTGCTGGTTAACTAACTTAGTTGTTCCCCAAGGACTTAGCTATGTATTTAACTCTGTAATACTTTAAAAGGACTAAAATCGAAAAGTTGGTAAGGTTTATTCAACCCCCCCTTCTAAACCTTACTCACACCCCTTGGGACCTATAACACCTAATCATTAAAATAATGTTTTTTTTCCAGAATGTTGGTGACTTGAAAATATTTTTGAAATCTCTATGTGAAACATTAAAGAAACATATTTGAAACATCTATGAAACATAACCTCAGGAAATATTTTATAATATGTACCTCATTTATTGTTGTTTCTATGCTGATATGTCTGTCTGAGACTATGCACATGCTTTCCCTGAGACCAAAAGTTTGTCTGAACTTTGTGAAAAACCATACCCAAGATCTATCATTTTCAGAATCCACTATTGCAAAAGCCAATGGGAAAATGCTCCCATTCCCTTCTGCGTGCATCTGCAGACAACAAAATCCCCACGTAACTTGCTTTTAAATGTACCATTCACAACAACCATCGGCCTACAAAAGATTTCCATCCATTTATTGATGCATTTATAGCCATGAACAAGAATATGAATGTGTTATCTTCTTTTCTTACTATTTCAGTAATCGATCCCGGATTTGTTTTCTCTAACATGTAAAGATAAGCTGGTAGTTTCTGATAAGATTCATCCGGACTCCCTCTTATTATTTCGAGTGCTTTCTCTTTTGATCTCCAAGCCTTTCGTAGTCGAGACTTATTCCATGCTCATCCTTCATGTCTCTTATTATATCTGTTGGTGTGTACACTGTTTTGATGTTGTTTAGGTTCTTTGATTTGATAATGTCTCCATCCATTTTTGCTGTAGCTTGTATACTGTCATTCATTCTCTTATCGAGCGAACAAGTATGGTTGTTGTCGTATTTTCTTACTATGAACTTTGTTGTCCTTGTTCTTGATGATGCTTTCAAATGCCAATTGCAATTTTCATCCAGGCACTTTATGTGGTATTGCTTGTTGCAGGATTTATTGACCTTATACTGGAAGTGATTTTTCAATGAAAAATAGCTGATGTGTTTTATCAATTCGACCTTGTTGTTGTAAACATTTCCTATTTGGATTTGTTCTTCACAATTAATAGATTCCTAGATTTGCATTGTTTCTTAGACCACATTTTTGCTGATTAAGTTTGCATAATCGATGTAGTCGATGAGATTTTGTCCCATATTTTCCATTGTTGAGCTCTCTTCTGAGATGCTGCTGGTTCCTTCCATTGTATTTTGATGTGTTGTTTCTTGCAAGCTTTGTCTCTTTTGATTTCAAGAGTAATTGGTTTTCTGAATTAACTAGTAGGTCTATGCACAGAGGAAACTTCATCCAATCTTCTTCTTTGTTTTTTACTTCCAAATAGAACTTCAGGTTGAAGTCATTTTCAATCTTTAATGGTGGCAGAGATTCTCTCAGTTTGTACTTAATCTGTATTCTTTCCTCATCTCTGCTGACCTATAATTGTTGTTCTAAAATTTCATGCAGAGTGCTGAAAGTGCAATCCATTGGAATTAGGATCCCCGTTATTTCGAAGTTGATATAATCCCTGTTCTCTGCCCATTCTCCCTTGTGGTATACTACTGCTGGAACTTTATCCATGGTACTGTAGAATTTTATCCTATTTGAAACATGAATGAAACATCCTTGAAACAAAGATGAAACAATTCCCCTGCACATGAAGCAATATGCTTCCCATGCAGAATATATACACTTTTGAAACAACAATGAAACAACAATGAAACAACTTTGAAACAATTATCTAAATGATTGCATGCAGTTTTTTGAGATCCAGACATTTTGATGTGTAGATTTTCATGACAATCAAACTTTTTAGGATGTTGTATTAAGTTTCGAACAAAATAAGCATTTTATAATATTTAATCACTCGTTTTGATCAAATTTTGCATTCGCAAAATCGTTGTACAATCTCAATTTCATCTGATGTATATACATATATATATGTTCAATTATAATTTTGCATGTGAAAATAGATGCGCAGTGATGTGAACAATATTTTTCAGAGTAATTAAGCATTGTTTTTTCGAGATTGGTGTTTGGTACCTTGTTTTTTGTTCTGCTTTCTTCTTTATTTTACTAATTTGCAGTTCAATTCTTCTTCCTTTGCTCGTACAGTCGTACTGCTTGTTCTTCTCCTTCACAAAGTGTTTGCGCACTTGTTTCTGGCTGCTGCGTTGTGGATCTGCAAATCTATTTTGGTGGTTGTTTTTATATGCAGTGTATTGTTTGATAATGTGTTGGCTTCGAGCGTATTTGTTGGTATTAGAATGCGGTCAACATATTGTTAGGTAATTTTGGTAAAATCTCAGTATTTTGCAGGTACTGGTCATAAATAGGTTGACATTTGTGTCATTTTCCCAATAATTAGAGTTGTCAAAATGAGCGGACCGTAGAGTGCCCGCCCCGCTCGACGAATGTAAGGAGGTGGGTTGAGGGTTTAGTGGCCTGTCAGCAGGTGGGCCTAAACGGGTCAACCCATTTGGGCTGTGGGTTGAGGCGGGCCAACCTGGGGGCCACCTGTTTTTTTTTAATCAAAAAAATCAAAATAGAAATATTGTGTAATTAAGAAAAGGGCAATCAATTCAATAACTTGAATTTCTCACTAAAATACTCTAATGCTATTGTTGGTTATTTTATGTAGATAAGCTCTAGGACCATTATTCTATAAATACATCTTGGAGATTAGATTCATTGTAACATCAAATAAAGTAATGCTTCAACCTAGTAATGTGGTCTTTCTATTTATAATTTTCCACCACGAATGAGCTTTTAGTTTTTTTTTCTCCTTTCGTTAATTCTATATGTTCATTAAACATATAAATTTAATATCAACTGCTTGATTTAATGTTAAATTAAAATATTGACAGAAAAACACATGTAAAAAAAATATAAACATGTCAATTTTACAACAATTTTTTTTTGAATTTTTTTTTTTTTTTTTTTCAAAAATTCGGCCCTGTCATGGACTGAACCGGGCCTCTTCATTGAAGAGTAATACCGTACCCTGGGCTAACCCAGGTGGTTAATTTTTTTTTTTGAATTTATGGTGGCCCAACCCCCTAACCCGTGGTCCAAAATGATTTGGGTTGGGTTGAGATTTTCCCGTCCTGTCCTTCCCTGTCCCGCCAAATGGTGGGTTTTGGCGGGATGCGCCTCGGACCGCCGACTCATTTTGACAATTTCTACTAATGATCTTTGACATGCACTGGCGGATGGAGGGGACATAGTACCATGTACTGGCCCCACCCATCTTTCTATGATTTATTTTAGATAATAAAAATTAAAATTAAATTGTAGTTTATATGATTTTTTCTTGGGTTTCTATCCGTCTCACCCCATTTTCATGTGCTGACACACTTTTTATAATGGTTACAACATTGGACAAACATCAACGTGTTTATATATATGAATATTTACCATCACCAAGTATACTACATAAATATTCATTTTCACACAACAAGAACAACCCCAAGGGCCAAGAAAAAATCCTTATTATTTGCAATCTCGAGGTTTTGAGTTCAAATCCTGACTATCGTGAGGTATGGATTTGGAACTGCCCCCTCCTCCCAGAGATTAGCTGATTAGGACCATTCCTGGGATATCGGATGTTCATAGTCTGAAGGAAGTGTGGGGTGGTATGGAGATACTCTGGTCCTCTAGATAGGAAAAAAAGAAAAACAAAAATTCAATAGTCTTACCTGCTACTTTCATCAAACACTGCAGAACCTAATGCTCCCACTTTAGCTCTGTTCAAAACTGTTCTTCTCAGTAACCAAGCCAACAAAACAAACACTACAAAACAAGCAACTCCACCACCCCAATACGCCATGACCAGGCTTTTCTTGCACTCACCATTTTCACCCTCCCAAACAGTACTAAAATTACCTGAAACCTCATCACCTCCAGCATAATTCACCCCTCCATCGTAAAATTCACTGCTGTCAAAACGAACAAGGCACAGCCCATAAACCACAGTGCCTCCATCATTTTTACCACCACAGTAAAATTGAAGCTTCTCAATGGCTCTTTCTACACAAGAATCGCATTCTTGTGGTGAAAGTGATCTCACACATTCCACAAGCCCGTAGATTTTACTTTCACTGCGGTTAATATTATTTTCGTATGCAATCTCTCCGTGTGAAAATCCATGATGAGTGGCAATGTTAACGTCAGCTCTTAGCTTGAGAAACAGGGTTCCGAGGGCGGGCACGAACCGGGCCGGATCTTGATTCTTGGCCCGGCCCGAGCAAGAATGGTGGGAGATATCCATGTATGCATTGTCAGAATAAATCGTCGAGGTGATTTGTATGTAGCAACCATCAAACCAAGCTGAAACTGAGGTGGAGTTCTGGCAGAGGTTTAAGATTGTGTTACGGGCTATATTTGCACAGAGGGTGCACTTATTCGGGCCGAGTCCGGGCCGGCATTGCATGAGGCCCGTATACGATTCTTGTCCGAAAGTGGTGTATAATGTTGTTAACTGGGATTTTGGTGCCTCTAATGTGAGGTTGTTGACGAGGGTCTTGATGGGATTAATGTTGTGATGAGCATTTGTTTGGTTAGAAGGTGATGGAGTGCATTTGAGAGAGAGAAGAGGAGGAGGAGGAGTAAAATTTATGGAGAGGGAAACCATGGAGAGAATGAAAAATGAAAAAGGAAAAAAGGCCATTGTGAAATATTTAATTTGAATTTAGTCAAATATGTGTGATCTTATACATTCTTTAGTGTGGGAATGCAGCTGATGGGATTTCTATTCAAAAATTATTATAAGTACCGCATAGATGATTGTAGGTGTGTTTTTAACGGTTATTAATTTTCTAATAAAAATCACAATTTATGTTTGAAAAATATTATAATTTTTAAATACGCCACAGATATTTCTACGATGGAATTGGAGATGAAACATTATTTTAGAATACAAGATAAACTGTAGAGAATAATGTTGTGTTTAAAATTTTAACTTAATTTTAGTAATTTGCATTGTTTATTTCCACAATAACCTAATAAAAAGAATTAACTTTATGATTAGAGTTTATGAATGATATCCTGATCGAAGTGAAAGACAAATATATTATTCACTTGAAATTTGAAACCTTTTTTAAGTTTTGAGATTTGTATGCATTGAATGCGAAATTTGTGAAGGGGGTTTGTTAATTGTTCAACAGCTTGACTATCTAGACAGCATATATCCTTTTATTTTCAGTACCCCATTTGTCTTTCAACATTTGTGAGTCTAGAAAGATGCATGAAGACCACAAAAACAAAAATCGTCGTTTTATCGCAGGGATGTCCAGCCAGCAATCAAGTTTACCCCATCGGGGGTGGCAGATTGTTTGAATCTATCCTAAATAGCCAATGGCGGAACCAACACATGGAGTTGGGGTGAGCTGGATCGAAAGCTCAAAAAATCATATAAACTTTATAATATTTTTATTTCTTAACATTGGAGATGAGGGGCTGGTGGGAATCGAACCGCAAACCTATGACTTGGGCATGAGAGTCTTTGACCACTAGACTACTACTATCCGATTCCCTACACCCTGAGATTAAACCTAGTTATAAAAAACTATAATTATCTTTCAAAGCTACTAATACCCCTCAAGGTGTTACTGTCTTACAAACACTAATTTGAGGTTTGTATTTACCTAATAAATAGTCAAATACCCCCTCGAGTACAAATGGTAAAATAGAAATAAATGCTAATGAGGTAGTTGTAATTTTGAAAAATACCTATATTCTTTTGTAATTAAGCTAAACCCTTGGGGGTGTTTTTGTAATTATCCCATTCTAAATTAATGAAAACCCCTTTCATTGTCATTATTCCCCAATTAAATATACTTGCTCGAATCCAGTGATCATTCCATCTTCTGCAAGAAGAAAAAAGATATACATTCTTATGTATGATCTTCCATGGAGGAAATTCTTGAAGCAAAAGAAAAAGTCACACAAGACGAGCAATATGCTTAGCATAAACTAGTCGCTACTGAATAGTGAATATACTGCAATCATTTTCTATTTCCTCACAGCCAAACACCACCTTTTATCAGTAATCCATAGACGAAACACAAGGATGGGGTTCAACATGATGAACAGTAATGCGATTGTATCAAAAAATAAAATCACATGAGGTGCAATAGCCAGTGGCCACTACTCCGAAACGATGCAAGTTCTCAATGGAAAACAAAATTATCTTGCAGACAAAAAAAAAATGTCTATAACTGTCAATCAGTTACACTTCCATGGGAAAAAAACTAACCTTAAAAACAAGCAACAAGACGGAAATCTTTTCAGGCAAGATAACGGTATAATCGTCTATCGGTATTATCCCTCTCCAAGAAATCTCGCTCGATAAGGGATTCGATCCGTTTCTTAATTTCCCCAGGGTTTGCCAAAAACCGAGATTGCAATTGTTTTGTGACCTCAGCAATGATATTATTATGATCCAATACCCTCCTCGATTTCATAATTCTGACTATCGCAGCCTCAATCTGGGGTTTTCTATCCTCCTCCACCCTCTGTCTCGTCTCTTGCTTTTCGGGCTCAGATTCCTTCTGTGCAACCACAGTTCCTATTTTCACCTTACGAAGTTTGCTGGTAAAATGGTCATTAACAGAAAATGCATCATCCTCTCCGATATCCTTGCTCATGGGTTCTTTTCGAAGAACATTTTTCCCTTTCACACAAGCTAAGGACTGCAAACACCGTTTCAAATCAAAAGAGGGAATCTCAGTGGCCTGCTCAATCTCCCTATAGCTAAGACAATCAGTATTATTGAACAGCATTAGGACACACATCTGATAAGTCGAAACGTTCAGCTCGTATTTCTGGCCATTTCCGAAGGTTGCTCTCAGATCAGCTGTTCCCATATTTGTTTGCCACGATAATCTCCTACCAGTGTGGGTCCCGAGGTAATACGATCGAAATTTCTCACATAGAGCTGACAATTCAGCCGGCAAATTGCAAGTGATACTGGATTGAGTAGGCCAAGATCCAGTAGTCAAAACCTGAACGACTAATGTAGGGCCGTTTGCCAGCTCAGCACCACAGGCTGTATAGAACCCTTGCATTGTGTCCTGAGAGGTCTTCATGTCTGTGAACATACCTTCTAATTTTGAAGTAAACTGGTAACCACATTCAGTCTTCAATTTGACAATCAGACTTCTCTCAGCATCATCAGATACCGTTTTTCCTGACAAGAGTCGTTTAGCCAAATGCTGCTTGTAGTATTTCTCGAAAACATCTTTCTCCTGGAGGTAACGGAATAATATCATCACCTTATCAAGAATGACCTCAATATCCTCTTCTTTCACTCCCTTCAGTCCTTTGCGCAGCTTATCATCCACAAACAATGAAATGTACTCTGGAGAACGAGGGTTCAAATTGATAAAATATTCAAAAGAAGAACTCAAGGCATTCTGGAAGGTCTTGTCATTTCGAATGCCGAGCTTATGATCTTATCATACTTATCCCTTTTCCCGAGGAGGGTGTCGACAAACTCCACTGGATTCTTTGATTTCTCAGGATCAGTAACGAGCTGTTTACCTGTATCTCTGATGTGAGACGTCATTACATCTCTAATTGTAGAAAGACCATTGGGAACCCGGCGGAATAAGTTGTACATCCTTCCCAAGTCTTCAATCTTATCATCAAGAAGCATCTTTACCAACCCTGAATTCTCCATGTGAACAAGTCTAAGCATGTGGTTGGCTATCATCTCTTTCTCCACAACATTAGTGATCTTTGGTTCGCTCTTTGCGTCCAAGTAGTGTGACACCCTCTCTATTTCTTCGTTCAGACGCTTTTCAGCTTTCTTCAGGTAGTCCCCACAATCACTGCACTCGATAAATTCTTGAGATTCTGCTCTATAGAAATCAGCTGAAACTTCAAGAAATGGTTTCTCAAAATCTTCTTGGTAGACTGAAGATCCCAAATCCATTAGCATTTTGATGATGTTTCTCATAAGGCCTCTATTGATAACTTCACCTGAGCGTTCCTAAGTATCAGTTCAAGAATTGTGTTCAGAAGCCGTGGCTGGATTTTACTAGAGTGAATTACATTGTCCCTCCAAAGATTTAGCCCAAGCTCATGAACAGGGGTTTTGTGGGTGCTTGGGATGAAAGTTCTATCCATGTACATTAGTATGTCACGGATCATCTGCAGTGCTTTATTATGATCATTCCATTTTGTATTAAGCTCATCCAGGAACAACGGACCTTGGGCAGCCTCTATAGATTTGGACATCGTCTGAAGATGGAGTGTCATTGTCGACACAAGTCCTGAATAAAGCTTCTCCCCAAATTTATGCAATACCATATTGTAAGCATTTCTGGATGCACAAAAAAATCCAAATCAGAGACCAAATCCCTTGTAGACAGACATTTGCCATTGGGAAGACAGAGAGACTTAATTCCATATCTCATATTTCTACCCCTGACTCATTTGAAACACACTTCACATCAAAAGATAGCTACATTAGATAGATCATATCCATTCAACATGAATGCTCTTTTTTTGGGTAAAAAAGATGACTCTGTGAATGACAGATAAGAAAGAGACAGAAAATTGATTCTTTTCTATTCAAACTTCTGCTGTAACCTACAATGCATCGTTGATTCTTCTTATCCACTCCCTTTACATTTTCACATTTCACATTAACCTGAGTCTTTTCTCACCTAGCTGAATCATAAACGCAGTATTATTGGTGTTGAATTCATTATGGGCTCAGTCTCTCTAAATTAACTTTTGAAAACACCCAACCTCGACACACAAGCAGGTACGGGAAATAAACCAGTGTCCTTGAGAAGGAAAAGCAAAAAGAAAAAAAGAAAACTATTTCCTGCAATACTCAATCTACGCAAGCATGTGCAACCACTTGGATGGAGAGTGCTAAACAAAATAGGTCACTAGAGGAGTGCTCACTAATAAGACAACCATTAGGAAACTAGCAGCAGTGGTATTTTTCGTTGTAGCATGAATCCAAATCTGCAATTGCAATCAATTCATGCCACCGCAGGGAGAAAAAACTATTACTGTTCCTTCCAAGAATTGTACTCAATCAAGTTAATGTTGGCATAGTAAGAAACATGGCAGTGCAATTTTTTCCCAAAGTCATCGAGTGCCTCGGTAATTTCCCCTCTCACAGTAAGCATACGCAGTTTTCAAGGCAGGAGGCCACATTGACATTTCAGATGAATAGACAAGCTTTTTGATTCCATCAAGCACCTATGCACTTTCATTTTATTTTAACCATTTCCGTTGTGTTTTCTGTCTATCTTTTTCTATTCCTTCTCAGGGAAGCACAATATGTTATTCATAGTAATCAAAAGAAAATAATAGAAAGCACACAACACAACAAGATCCTGCATCCTTACTCCCAAGTCATTCATGGCATAAATCAAACCAAACAGAGGATGCCAACAATCTATCCAAGTTCAGAATGGAGTCAATAAGCAAAGTAAAGGACAATAGAAGAAGCCCATGGATTACGCGCGATTCAAGTTCCTGAAACTGTTAACGTAAGACTCTACATTCATTATCTGTAGCGAAGGGGACAGAGACATACTATATCTCAAAAGCAAGAACTTTAACACCTTGGCATCGGAAATCAGAATTCCTTACATAGAAAAATAAATAATATGCATCTTAACTGCAACGAACACTTCAAGAAAAAGTTACTAAGAAATTCAAAGGCCATATGATTACATCACAGATACATGTAAGCTATAAGCAACGAAATTCGGCTTCAGAAAACGTTAGTTACCATGAAAAGAAATTCCACTTCAAAAAACTATTAACAACTAATAATCTTTAACCAAATGACAAAAGGAAAAATAAAAAAACAGACTGACATGAAATTGAAATTCCACATCAAATGTGCACATAGTATGAGAGCTTATAATCAACACAGCTACAAACAGCAAGTAGAATAATTTAAATTTCAGGAATAAATAATTAAATAAACAAAACAAACTTGCCCGATTAAATCACTTTGTAAATCTCATTCTAACTTATACCTTCGCGACAACTAATATCACAAACATTAGTAGTAAACAAAACCAAAAATAAGGTTCAACAAATCGGGAAAAAAAAGCAACAAAACCTGTATAATTCTTCAAAGCTGAGTCCGCTAGCATTATGATTATAAATCTCACGAATAGCATGCTCCAGAATCTTCCAAGTCTTGTCGGCATACTTAGGATCCACCACCACTTTGTGTTTAAACGCCTCAATCTGAAAATTCCTCTTCTTCTGCCCGCCACTCATCCTTCCACAAAAAGAATCCGAAAATCGATCCTCCAAATCCGAATTGATAAAGGAACAAATGAGCCCGAGGGTTTTTGGGCGCTTTTTCAATTGATTGACGAAGAGAGAGTCCGGGTTTAGGGCTCGAAATAGGAGGTACAAACCGTAGAACGTAGAGGAAAATTAGATTGAAGGTTAAGCTAATCCACCACAAGAAGATGTTGTTTCGATAGTGAATTTGAAATGATTGCTAGAAGAAGAATAAGGGTAATAATTTTTGTTTAATTTCCGTTTACCATTTTTTCTAAAAATGGTGTTTTGATGGAAGTTTTCAAAGGTTTTGGTGTTTAACTGATGGTTCTCGAGTGAGGAAATGAATTATTAGAGGGAAATAGGAAGGGGTGTGTTTTCATCCTGAATTTCTTCCTCGTCAATATAATTAATTAATTATTACAAAACAACAAATAATTAATAGAAAAAGCAAAAAAAATAATTTGAATTTCTGTAACTTGCATTGATGTTTTTATTGCAGTTTACAGCTATTTCAGCGTTGTGTATTTATGGTCTTTCTACAATTTTTTGTAATTCTTGTGGAAATTCTTATAATTGTAATGAAATTTTATATTTTTTCTGAAACTGCTTCCTTTAATATATCAAAGAACTAATATATTGAAGCCTCGTCTTCTCTCAAACTCTCGTTTGCTTCTTTTTCTTGTTCTTCATTATTAAGGGGTGATTTTGGCCCTTTTTGGCCTAAAATCACCCCATCAACATCTTTTTATTTTTATGTTTTAAATAAGTGATATATCCACGATCCTGGGATATTTGTTTTTCTCTTATTTGTGATTTCGTAAATCAGTGCGGCGTTTGGTTTGTAGCCGTCTTGTTGCGGTGTTTTTTGTGTTTGGGCGATTCGAGGCGAGCAAGTTTTGATTCGACAGAGATAAATCAAATTGTGGTCTTCAACATGTTGTAGATCCGGAATCATAGGTATTCAGGCGATTATAGATTTTTCAAAGTTGTAGGCTTTAAGTTGGATTTTTTTGTTATTAACCTAGATCTTATGAAATTTTTCATAGGTTCATCTTTTATGGTTTTTAACAGATTTGTTTCTGTCTTCTATCGATGTATTAGTTTGAATTGATTAATAAAATTATTTTTCTTTGTCAAAAAAAAATTTAGATTTAAAACATAAAATTGAAAAAAAGAATGAACATTATTAATAAACACTAAATATATATGTTGTTATAAAGTGTTCAACAAATCAGAGTGGCGCAGCGGAAGCGTGGTGGGCCCATAACCCACAGGTCCCAGGATCGAAACCTGGCTCTGATAAATTTCAATGTTGTTTTTTTCAAACAATTGCATTAACGGGTCGGATCCAACCCAGACTTTCTTGTTCAACTTTCTTGTTCCACCTAGCGTCACCGTCAAGCTAACGCCACCGTTTAGTCCCACTTTCTTGTTCAACTTCAATTCCCAGACTCTTCCTCAAAAAATAAAAAAAAAAAAAAATTCCCAGACTCTTCCACTACCCTCTTTCAAATTCGCACTATAAAAATTCCGAAAATTCAAGTTATTTATTTTTCAATAATTTCCCAAACAAGTACTAAAAGTCTAAATGCCTGAAGATTTATTATGCACTCAACACCCTCTCTTCGGCGGCGCCGTCGTCTCCACTTTTCCCCTTCGCTTCCAGGTACACATTTTTTTTTGTTTATTTTTCTATTGCTAGTTATTTTTATTTTTTTTTGATGTGAAATGAGGATTAATGCTGTTTCTCAATTAATGTTTTCTTTGATTTGTAGGATGTAAGTAACATGCGCCAAGTTCCTGATCACCAGGTCAGCCATTACGTGAACACTTTGGTTTTTCTTCCCCGATTTTGCTTACTGGTTAATTTTTTTTTCTAATTTAGGTGTTTAGTGCTTTCTTTGTTTCTTTGTTGTGTGTTGATGAAAGTATTGTGTTGTTGTAGGAGGTGTTTGTGGATCCAACGCGCGATGAAAGCTTGATATTTGAGCTGCTGGACTTGAAGACGGACGTGGCGGATCATGGAAGTGCTACCTGGTTTCTTCAAGACCTGGCTAATGAGCAAGATGCTGAGGGAACTATGGTATAATCAGAATTCCAACTTTTTTTTTTTCCGTTTATTTTTGGTGTTGAGTTTGAGGCTCAAACTTTGCTGTATTGGAGTGCTTGTCTGCATTTAATGCTACTTTGGATTAGCTTAATTTAAGAAGTTGATATCTAACTTTAGGTTAAATGTGCTGCTGCTGGTTGTATTAGGTTAAATGTTAAGCTTTCCAATTTATTTATGACATTATTTTGCCCCAGAATTCAGAAAAAGAGGCTGAAATTTGAGAGAAAAAATGTTTTTTTTAGTACATTGTATGCCCCAACCAATGCGACCTAACTTTTGTGAGTGGTCGTAACTGTATCCTAAATTTCTATTGATCCTTTTAGGCTTTTGATCCTTGCTTGTAGTTGTACATTGACTGTGGAAAAAGCTGCAATTTTACAAGTTCCATTTTTATGCTTGAAGGTGGCATCTGAGCTATAATTGGATGTGATTGCGTTGTTCTAATTAGAGATCAAGTAAATATGGACGATTATTGATGTCAATTTTCTCTGTTCATTAGTTTGTGGTTGAGGTTTTATTTTATCTCATGGTCTTATTAATTACATGTTTCTTCTTTCATGTAAACAATATGAGGTTCATCATGCTCGCCTTCAATTTATTTTTCTTAATGATAATCAAAAGAATTATAGTTAATGATAATATGCCTCCTTTCTTTGTAATATTATTCACTTACGGAAGTGTGTGTGACTTTCCCAATGATGGATAACCTTTCTGTGAGGCAACTTTTGTTCAGAAATGTTAAAAAAGGAAAATTCCTTTGATGGTTTCGTGGCTTTTTTTTAGAAAAAAAATGAATAAACAAGATCAAGAAAAAAGGAGAACAGGACTCGTAGCTTTTGCTGGCTCTTTGCTGTTTCAACCTCTTTTGCATAATAACTGAGTGATCTTTAATTTAAAAACTTGACCTTGTTGAGTTTTGTTGATAGTAATAATGCTCAACTTGTTTTATAAAAATTCAGGTGCTTGAGCAGTCAGGGGTATTTGAGGTTGATGGACTGCGATTTAGAAGCAGTCCTGCTATTGTAACAACTGCAGTTGGACAAATGGTGTGTACAATCTTCTCCTCCTCCTCAGTTTTGTTTAGAATACCATAAAATGCCTTCAATTTAACTTCTCTGGTTTACAGTTTAGCTAAGAAACAATTTTTTTAAGTGCTAAATAACCCATCCTTCGCCCATCTTGAAACAGAGAAAAAAAAATGAAGGAAAAGGAATACTAGAAGAGGAAAAGATGGGAACTAATCTGTTTACTCTGCATATACCATGTCTCCTTGTTTTGCTCACATAAATCTTGTTGGCTACGGTTTGGAACATGTCTATTGTAAATTTTTTCTGGTCCTGGGTTTTTTACTAGCTGTCCAAGTTGGGCGTCTTTTTCTTTCCGTCTCGTCGTCTCAGTTTGATAGGCACAGCCTCAGCTGCTTGTGATCTTCCTAAGCTTTAGATAAATTGAACTGATATCAGTAAAACCATTTAAAAGTATTGTGAAGATTTCAAAACTATAAGATTGGCAATTACAATGTGGTTTTAGAGTATATTTTCCTTTAAAAAATAATAAAATGAGAAAATATGGTGGAGTGAGAAAAAAAATGAAGGGTGAGTGGTTGTAGACTTGACACTTGTAGCTCTAAAGTATCGTTAATGTGCTTTCCATATGTATTGTTGGACAGTAGTGTAGGGCCTTAAACACGATTTTTTTTCCCTTTTACCCAAACCCCCACTAAAAATATGATTCTCGCTTATAGATATGATTGCTCCAGTAAACATTCTTGTTCCGAGCCCTGAAAAACAAAATCAAGATGTATGCCACAGGGAAGTGGATGAAGCTGATTATATGATTTGGTTATGTACCAAGTTTCCTAATATCAGTTATGACCAAATTATTCTTGTATATCTGTACTTAATTTTCCATATTTTTCATTTATAGGCCATATCTAAGGGAAGACAGGGAAGAGACGCGCAGAACATAGTTAAGGTAAACTTGCCTTTACTTCTCTTTATGGTCAGTAGTTTAAGCTCTTTGCTTGGATCTCAACAGATGTTTTTGCAGGTTTATTTATCTAATTTGCGTCTCAAGGATGTTGCAACAGATGTTCTGATCACTGCTTATGAGCCTATGTTGATAAAGTAAGTTGCAAGGATAAGTTTGTTTTAATTATTATGGATAATTACAAATAGTATTCTGTACCCTTCATGTTTAGCCTAATTACATAAAAAATCCACTTATCTTGCAAAATCACAAATACCCCCTTGAGGTTTAGCCTAATTACATAAAAAATCCAGTTATCTTTCAAAATCACAAATACCCCCTTGGCATATATTTCTATTTTACAAATTGCACCCATCGAGGGGATGATTTGTTAAACAAACACAAACTTCAAGGGGGTATTTGTAAATACTTTAAGGGTGTATTTGTAATTTTAATCTGGGAACTTTTATAATTAGTCCAAATCTAAGGGTTAGTTTGTAATTATCCTTTAGTCTACGGCATTAATTCATTTTCTTCAACCTTTCTCTTATACATCCCATCTGAGCTAGAAACTTCTATTTAATATTTCTCTTCCTCTCTGTATTGAGTATGCCAATTGCCAATGCTTTTAAGGTCAATAAATCGCACTTGCTTTATTTTATCCTCTTTTCTTCTTGTAGCCCTTTGAGTGAAACTGCTGCCACAGTAGGGGCTGGTTTAGCAGTACCTGCTGCACAGTCTGGATGTATGCCAATGGCCGAGGTTTTCAAAACTGCCGTCTCTAGTTTCAAGGTGAACGATTGGAGCCTTTTTGGTGCGGTAGCTTGATTCTGGAAGTAACCATATCAGACATATCTTACTATTGTGTCCATTGCTGGTTTTGGATTTCTCGTCCTAGACTAGTATTCTTTGTAAGCTTGTCAATGTTGACTTTGCATTTTGTGAGGCAAAACAAAGGCAGTGAGTCCTGATAGGACAGATGTTGGCTTCTGATGTAGGATGTATATTTGTTCCAATGTGTGTACTGTTTCTGTGTTTTATCTACATCCATTGGGACGGAGGTTAGGATATTGTATTATTGTACCTTGATATATTTGTCGATGTATTGGATTGCTCGGAGAAAAAAGGGGATTTAAATGCTTAATGACTTTTATTATTCTTTTTATGCGACAAGGTTTATGAACTCATCCAAAGAAGAAGAGTTTATCTCAGTTTGTGTTTGTACACGCGTTTATGAACTTGATATTTGTGGATGTGAGAGTCCTTGAATTGGACAGCTCGTGAGCTATAGCTATACGCACAGCACCTGGACAAGGGAAAAAGGTAATTTTCAGAAAAGGGAATTACATTTTTCCACATCATCATATTAATATAGCAATAATTCTAGATTTGAAGCACACAAGTAGAGACAAGAAGAAATGGTCGGAATAGTACGTTTCTCAAATGTAATGGATCCTGTGAAGCAATTGTTGTTTTTGATCTATTTATGAAGAGTGTCATTCTAACATTGGTCATTGGTCTCCCCTTTTTGTGGACTTACAAGAATCTTCTTATATGCTTGACGACTGACGTAACTTCGATTAATTATGTGATCTTCTTTCTTTTATGATGTATGAAAATAGTTGTTCGAAATTCAATTGTAAGGCGATGAAAACCGGACTGGATCTTTTATTCCAAATGAGTGTTCGATATTCTATTCTTTTTTTGATGAAAATGTGAAAAATTCATTAAAAAAGTGAAAAATACAAATTAAAAAAAGGTATATCCCAGTTAAAGAGAGAGTGGAAATGGACAGGCCCATAATCCACTCAAAAACTGCAAGAGAAAGAACCCGAGAATCTACAACAAGCAGCAAAGCTCGAGAGAGCCAAAAGGAGCAAACAACGCAAAAAGAAGCCTTGACAGAGGTTCGAAAACACCAAAAACACCAAAAAACATGTGGAAATGATCATCAACCAATTTAGAAATGCAGTCAAGGAGAGAGGGCGGTCCTGACCCTAGCTCTCCTAAGATTGCATGAAAAAGGGTGGCGAATGATCTACAATAAAAAGTACACTATGGAGACGAGACATACTTCGTGAAACACCACAAACAAAGCATGGTACAAAAGGAAGACAGAGTCAACCCAGCAAGACCCATCAGAGAAAAAACAATTTCATCATAGGAAAAAAAAGGTTTGAAAACAGAAAAGGAAACCACTGAAGTTGCTCAAAAAGAAGAATCATTCATGAAAAAAATAGGGGGAACCAAACTTTCAGGTAAGGGCCAAAAACCCAAGGTTCCAACGAGCCACCCATCAGAATGAGAAAGAGGGCTTCGAAGATAAGACTGGCAACCAAAAGGCCGACCAAAGTCCAAACCCAGCCAAAAAGAAGAGCCATTCAAAGAGGAATCCAAATCAAAGTGTAGTGAGACAATGATAGGAGGAAAGGGTCCTAAATGGAGGTTAAACTGAAATGGAGGAACCCAAAATAAGCAAACCAACAACCAAAAAAGACCTAATCCAAAATCATAAAATCCCACCACATAGTTTCAATTTTTTTTATTTAAAAAATCAGCTCATCTATTCAACTGCATGGATGTGTATAAATTAATTTTCAACTATATTTGATAATTTTTATGCAAGTGACAATTATTCGTACGATGGAATACAAGACGAAACACTTTTTAAAACATAACATGCCGTCCGGATGATACTCATATATCTACATCATAGGTGCCCGTCAATTCTGCTGAATAGGAAAAACGATTCCATGCACGCCGTATTGTTTTCACACCACAAAAGTCTTGGTGACAGCATAAACATAGGTCGTCAATTCACATCAAATCATTGCCATGTCGAGATGGTGTCGCTGATGTGGACTTTGACATAAGGGCATCACCAGTGGTAAAAACCACAAAATTATTTTTTTGTGGATCCCACATTGCCACATCACTGCCACATCAAAAACAAAAAAACCTCACTCTATTCTCCACAATCAAAAAACCTCCTACAACTTTTTATGGACCCCACAATTCAATTACATTTCTTAAAACTTCTCTCACAATAATTCTTTTTTTTTTCCCCAAAAAACCTGGTTTGTAGTTACAAACCAGATTTGTATTTAAAAACCTCAAAGCTGTAGTCCCCAATGGCATGAGGTTTTTTTCACAGGTTTTTTCTTCAAAAAACCTCTACCAAAAACCTCTACTGGAGGTGCTCTAAGCGTGTTCGGCAAACTAACAAGTAATCTAAATGATGTTTCATTGGGTGTACCTGCAATTTTCACTTAGGACTAGTTTGCCTTTGTTGATGGAATTTGATTAATTTTAGGATTGGGTCGGATTGTACTATAATTTAATATTTGGGATAGAAGAGAATTAAAGAAATGCTTGTTTAGATTCTCTAGAAGTATATTTTTCCCAATATCTTTCTCCTATCACCAACTGAACATACATTACGTTTTCCAATGTATTTATATACTAATACACATATTTCCCAATACATCACATCAAACTTCTCTTTCCTAAAAACTTCCCCTAATCACCCCCAATCACTAAACAAACATACCCTAAGATATTGAAATTTTTGAGTTTGATTACAATTCATTGTTTGTCATGGTATCAACACATGTCACGTGTACACGATGATGTCATTTTTGTACGCGTGGCTCTACACATTTCATTGGAGTATAAGATGAAACATAAAATAGAATAGGAGACCTTGATTGAATTATAAGTGTGGGAATATGGGTTGGTATCAGATTTCGTGTATATTCTACTTCATGTTCTACTTCCTATTCCATTATATATTGCGGATGATTGAGAAGTGTAAATGTATCTAAAATATCAACAAAATATGTTTATCTTATTACATTTGTCAATCACATGTAACAATGAAATAGGAAGTACAACACACAAAATAGAACATGAAATCTCATGCCATATGAGTTGGGGCCAAGAGAAATTAAAAACCTGGACCCAGGCCTCTGAATGACATTATGACTTTTCTAATTTCATGGAAAACTACCACCGAACCCTAACTACCACGGTAACCCTCATGTCTTCAATCAATCAACATTTTTTTTTTCACAAATATACTATTTTCCCACATTTTTAGAAATAACGGTATTTTGGGTATTACTATCTTTATCCTAGCCAAATGAAATGATTTTTATCCTTTCAAATGTCGATAACCACATTAATCCCATAAACCAAACAATTTTTTTCTTCCAATTACATTATCCATGAACAGTGAAATTCAAATTAATTCAATTTATTTAACAAGTATGAGCGTCATAGGTTATCTCTTAACAACTTCTTACCATTGAAAATACCATATGAAAAAGAGAATGAGATTTACAGAAGGGCCTTGTAACGCCCCATCTTACAAAATAAAAGTATTTCTGATTTTTATAAACACCTGAATATAAAAATACAATTTTAACAAAATTATCTAATAAAACTAAGCATTAGAATTTAAATAAGTAAAATCCATCCAAGTTATTAAAATAAAAGTATCATCCAATTATTCCAACATATTCAAATTCAGAATTTAATTAAGTCTTCATCCATGCCCTGTAGTATCTCCAGCCTGACTCCTCAATCTGAAAAATTATGAAAAAATGAAGGGGTGAGCTTCCACTTACTCAGTAGAGGATCAATTTGTCAATATATAATACCACATACAAGCATAAACAAATATAGTATAACATGTAATTTTTCTCTGTAATTTTCCTCTGTAATTTTCCTCTGACTGGCCAGTTAATAAATTTGGCACGGCGGGCTTAACACGAGGATCAACTTCGATCCCGGACCTATTTACGGTCCCTGACTAGTTCCTCTGCATATCATATATAAATGAAAATACTCACATGAAGCATTATATAAAGACAAATATATGAATTAAAAATTCCTACCTCAATTGATTTCACATAATCCTCTCAACGTATAAAATAATAATCCTAATCCTCTTGATTTTTGATTCCTACATAAATTATGAATTTATAATTAATAAAATTATTTAAGAAATTTGGTTGGGTTATAATAAAAATAAGGTATGAAAAATATATAAAAGATTTTTGAATTTTAGGCTTGAAAATTTGTAAATGGAATCAAATCCCTCAATTTTAAATATAAATTCTAAATTCAATTTTCCCATCTCTTTTTCTTTCTTCCTTTTCTCTCTCCCTCTCTCTCTCTCTCTCCTCCTTTCTCCTACGCCTACTCCCTCTCTCTCCCCCCTCAATCCAATTTTTTTCCACATCTTTTCTTCTCTCTCTCTCTCTCTCTCTCTCTCTTTTCCTTCTCTCTCACGTACACTCACTATCTGTTTCTCTTCTCCATCTCTCTTTCTTCTTATTTTTCTTCTCCACTCACATTATTTCTCACCAACCTCATGCTATGAAATCAACACCCATGCCAAACCCCACAATTATCCTCTTTTCGTCAAGCCTTCTCTTCTTATATGTTTGGATCACATGCCTTAATTAGCTCAGAGGAGAAGTCACATAGCATGGAAGAAACGTTTTTTTATATGTTTGGATCTACAAAATTTCTTATATCATGTTTTTCAAGTTAAATATTAACTAGTCTTTTGCTCGTGCTATGCACGGGTGTATATCTGTGAAGCGTCCAGTTTGTACTGTGATATGTGCATTCTCCTAATAGTTCTACGAATTCTATCTCCTAAAATGTAATAATTTTAATATAGCATCAAACAATAAGCAGAAAATAGTATTTAATGTCTTTTATTGATAAAATCAAAAATGAAAAGATATCATACCACAAAATCATAAAAGAATACATTCAAGCCTATGTATTTGTGTTCAATCTTTGAAAAATATTTTTTCATAAAACTGCACATGTGCACCTTCATCGGTCATTTCATTTTAGTCATGTAAAATTTTTTGATTTTCGGAAATCAACCTTGTCATTTTCATTAAGCAATATGATTGATTTATATACAAGTCCAATTACAAAGAAAGGAAATATTATATAAAGGGAAACTCATCTAATTTCCTAGCACTTGTCTGGGCAAGATTCTCTGCACTTGTTATGGCAAGATTTCATCATCCTTGATTGTAGTGGAATGCCCAATATCTTCAAAATTATTATCCTGTACCGATTCCATGATTTTGGGAGTTTCTAGGATATTTGCCTTAACACCCCCTCTCAAGCTGGGAAGGGAAAGCAAGTGAACGCCCATCTTGTTTTGAAATTGTAAAAATAAATCTTTTGCCAAAGGCTTTGTGAATATGTCGACAGGTTGACAAGTTGAAGGAATATAACGCGTAACTAACATACCCGTAGCAACTTTTTCTCGAACAAAATGGTAATCAAGCTCAATATGCTTGGAACGAGCATGGAACATAGGATTCACGGACATGTGCAAAGCACTGATATTATCGCAAAATAATTGTGGGGGCTTCTGTAGTGCTAAGCCGATATCCTTGAAAAGAAAAGTGAGCCAAGTAATCTTAGCTGCGGTGGAAGCCATGGCCCGATATTCGGCTTCTGAACTTGACCGCGAAATAGTTGGTTGCTTTTTGGAGCTCCAAGATATACAATTTGCACCAATAAAAATTAAAAATCCAGTTGTGTTCCGTCTTGTTGTAGGACAACCAGCCCAATCTGCATCGCTAAAGCCATAAAGAGAGATGGGACTTCTTGAAAGATAACGAAGACCATAATTTTGTGTTCCTTTAAGATACCACAGGACACGCTTGACTACTTTCATATGCACGAGAGTTGGATTATTAAAATGTTGAAAAACTCGACTTACAGCATGAGAAATATCTAGTCTCGTGAATGTCAAATATTGGAGTGCACGAACTAAGCTCCGATATGTAAAGTTGTCAACTGGATCATTATCAGAGGAAGAATGCTTTTCTTTGATTGCCATAGGTGTCGCAATAGGAGAACAATCTGTCATTTTTGCTTTGCTCAATAAATCATGAATATATTTAGATTGAGATAAAAATAAACCACCTGGAAACCTTTGAATCTCCACACCAAGAAAATAATGCAAATCACCAAGATCTTTGATGGCAAATTCTGCACTGAGTTTGGCAATTAAATTCTTGATAAAGACTGTATTGTTTCCAGCAACAAGGATATCATCCACATAAATTAACAAAACCACCATAATATTAGAGTTGCGAAACACAAATAGAGAGGAGTCAACTTTGCTACAATAAAAGCCAAGATGAATAAGAAATCGAGAAAGACGATCGAACCATGCTACAATAAAATCCAAGATGAATAAAGAAATTGACAAATCGAGAAAGACCGTATAATGATTTCTTTAATTAGCAAACATAGCTTGGACATGTTTGACTTGTAAATCCTGGTGGTTGTTCCATGTACACAGTCTCTTTAAGATGCCCGTGCAAAAAAGCATTTTTAACGTTAAGTTGACGTAAACTCCAATTAAGGGAAAGTGATATAGCAATGATGAAGCGAATGGTGGTTGGCTTGATTACTGGACTAAAAGTTTCATCATAGTCAATACCAGAGACTTGGGTAAATCCTTTTGCAACCAAACGAGCCTTGAGTCGTTCAATAGAACCATCCTCTTTGTACTTAATGCGATAAACCCATTTTGAATCGACTACATTAACATCAAGTGGGCGAGGGACGAGCTCCCATGTTTGAATGTCATAAAGAGCTTTGAGTTCTTCTTGCATAGCCTTCATCCATCTCTGATCTTTCATGACATTTTTTTCAAAGTCTTTGGTTGATTATGTTGGTAGTTGACAATTGAGAGGCCATCATAGCTTCATTTTGATGCTGATGAAATCCTAGAGATTTGTCAAGCACGAAGTCTTTGAGATAATGCGGTTGACTTCGTTTACGTGATGGCCGAGGTACGGGAGTTGCAACACCTTCTGCTTCATTGAACACCACATGATTATCTTCAATTTCAGTCTTCGATTCTGATGGAATTTGACTGATCGCGTCTGTTGGCACGCGTTCTGTAGATTGGTGTACAATGTAATTGTCATTATGATCGACAATGCTTTCCTCTTCAATGCTCGCATTTTGTTGTTCAAGATCATTCGTGATTTCCTCCAAATTTCCTGGAAAAGAATTAGAACCGCAACAAGAAAATTTATCATATTGTTGAAAAATCATGTTTTCCAAATTTTGTTGAGGCAGATTGTCAACATTTGAAGCCACATTCCCATTTTGTTGGTCGCCATCTTGTGGTGGAGAAAGCCATTCATCATTTGAGGGAAATTCTGAAATTATTAGTGAGGAAGAATTATTAATTTCCCTTTTTGGTTTGAAAGAAAACACGCTTTCGTCAAACACCACATGTCGAGAAATATAAACCCGCTTAGTTTTGGGTTCCAAACATCTGGAACCTTTATGAATTGGACTATAACCAATAAATACACATGGGTATGTTTTCTTATCAAACTTTGATCTGCCTTGGTGCCTTAAAGAAGGAAAACACAGACATCCCAACACCCGCAAACCTCTGTAATCTGGCTATTGATTGTATAGTTTATAATAAGGGCTTTCATTCTTCAAAACTGAGGAGGGTAAACGATTAATCAAGTATATGGCTGTAAGAAAAACATCAACCCATAAAGACAATGGCAAGTTTGCGTGAAAAATCATAGTTAATCCCATCTCAACAATATGTCGATGCTTACGCTCAGAGACGCCATTTTGCTCAAGGGTCCCAGGACATGAAACACGTAAATCAATTCCACACTCTTTGACATGTTCCAAGAATAAATGTGAACTAAATTCTCCTCCCCCGTCACATTGGAAAATTTTAATTTTTCGATCAAATTGATTTTCAACAAACTTCTGAAATTTTCGGAAGCAATCAAAGAACTCCGATTTTCTTTTTAGGGGATAAAGCCAAGTGAACCGCGAGTAATCATCAACAAAAATTACATAATAACGAAAACCTTGGTTTGAACTTATTGGAGATGGCCCCCAAAGATCACAATGAATTTTCTCAAGAGGAGACTTTGATATTTTATTCAATGAATCAAAAGGCAGCTTACAACTCTTGCCTGATTGGCAACTAATACAAATAGAAGATTTAGATGTCCAATTTGCAACATCTAAAAATCCTTTATTTTTCAACAAATTTAGTGACTTTGAGTTTGGATGTCCAAGCCTTTGATGCCAAATTGAAGAGCCACCTTGCTTTATTGCGCTTAAAGCCTCTTGAGAACAGTCATCCAAGGCATAAAATTGCCCTCTTTTATGCCCCATCGCTATCATTCTTTGGTGTTGGTCCTTAACAACAAAGCCATAATTAGTAAATTCAAAAGTGCACATATTATCATATGTTAATTTCCCCACTGATAGTAAATTTTTTGTCAGATTAGGGACAACAAGAACATCTTTCAAATTTATTTTCCCAACACTAGCATCACCAATATGAGAGATAGGGAGACTATTTCCATTTCCAACATAAATAACATCTTTTCCATTATAAGGTCGCATGTAGGATAATTTACCTGCATCATTTGTCATGTGTGCAGTGGCTCCCGAATCAATATAAAATGACTGATCATCAGAATTATTGAGAGCAATAGCAGCAAGTTTTTGAGGAATATTCTGAGATTGGTATGAGTAATCGAACCGATACCAACAATCCATAGCAACGTGGTTATTCTTTCCAAAAATCTGACAAGGTCCTTTGTTGCGATTGTCATTGCTTTGTTGAGACTGTATATAAGGACTCTTATCCTTATATTGATTTGTGTTATCCTTGTACTGCCCATTATTATTGTTATTTCGTTGGTCATATTGAGTATTATACCTGCCTGCGGGGATGAAACCTTTGCCACGAGAGCTAAAATTTCCTCTGCCTCCACGACCTCCATGATTGCCACGGCCACGACTGTCTCGTTGACTAAAGAAGGCTTGAGCGTGCTCAAGATAAAGTTTTTCCTCGTCTTTTTGTGCCGCCATCGTTTGTTCGTGCCCTTGAAGGGCAAGAAGAAATTGGCTGAAGGTGGGATATGGAGGTTTTGTTAGCATGGCAGTACGAAAATCCATGTATTTTGCTCCCAAACCACGAGCAAACTGGAACACTTTATCGAGATCAGAAACAGGTTTCTTTATAGCCGCAAGATTATCACAAATTGACTTGAACTCCTTAAGATATTCCTCAAGGGATTTCGACCCCTTCTTAAGAGTCATTAAGAGATTTTTTAAATGACCTTCCTTCTCCACTGTTGAAGGTAGAAGGCTCGCTCCTCAAGAGAAATCCATACGAAAAAGTCGTCTCTGCTCCAAAAATCATACTTAGCACATCTTCATTCATGGTTCCAAGCAACCAAGAGGTTAGAAGTCCATCATTATTTGTCCAAAGCAGGAATTCGGGATTGATAATTTTATTTTCTTTGTCATCCATGACTTGTTCAGTTGGCTTTTCTTCACTTGTAATATGATGAAGAATGCCAAGACTGCGTATTAAAGGAATAATCTGGGAGCGCCACAAGAGGAAATTTGTGATGTTTAGCCTAATGGAAATTAGGCTAGAACACTGATGAAATGATTGGATAGTGAGTTGGGGTTCTTTGATTTTTGAGGATGTGGCTGAATCCATATTGTCAAAGCTTTTGAGGTCTGCAGGTTTTGGCTCTGAGACCATGTAAAATTTTTTGATTTTCGGAAATCAACCTTGTCATTTTCATTAAGCAATATGATTGATTTATATACAAGTCCAATTACAAAGAAAGGAAATATTATATAAAGGAAACTTATCTAATTTCCTAGCACTTGTCTGGGCAAGATTTCTACACTTGTTATGGCAAGATTTCATCATCCTTGATTGTAGTGGAATGCCCAATATCTTCAAAATTATTATTCTGTACCGATTCCATGATTTTGGGAGTTTCTAGGATATTTGCCTTAACAATGTTTAGATTCCTAATAAGTGTGAAAATATGTGTCATACTTTTTTTAAAGGTTGTAGTAGTAAATTCAGATGCAAAATTATTTTTCAAAGTTGCCTCGTATGTGTAGGAGAACTAAGTATATTAGTTAAGAAAATAGGAGACAATAAAATATAGTTTTGATAATATTACTGATTTTATTTATTGATTATTTTGGGGATATTTTTATTTTTTTGCGGATTTTGTCATTTATTTTATTTATTCACGTTGGTAAGTCGATTTTTAAACTTTTGAAAATCTATTGTGGGGGCTTGTATTGTATTATTTGGAATTTTCAATTATTATGTTCTATTCGGGTTCTTATATTTTGTATTTTCAGATGTGTGATGCACGAACTGTATTTTTTTAATTTTTAGTGACTGCAAAAAGTTTAGAATTTTAATAAATAATTAAATATAAAAAATAATTAAGTTAATTATAAATCATACAATTAAATAATATAAAAATAAATTATTATAAACTATGAAAAATACTTTTCAAATATAATATATTTGGTTGATCTTAAAAAAAATTTGAATGTGAATTGTATCTATATATTGAACATGTTTATCTAGCTATAAGAAAGTAAAAGTTTGAAAAAAAAATTAATTGCCAATTTTTAATGTTTAATGTATTGTTTTTCAATGCAATCAATAATAAAGTCATTTCAAATTCCAATATCTTTTTAAGAAGCTCGAACAATTGTTAGAATTATTAAAAGAATTAAACAAAAATAATGTTTATATTTAGAAATATAAATGAAATATTTAAAAAAAAAACTATTTTATTTTTATATATGTACATATATCAAAAAAATATAAAACAGACAAATTCATATCTAATAGTCCAAATGTACAACTTTAAAAGTTGAATATCAAAATACACTGATAAGTATAAAAAATAATTTTTATTAACATGAAAAGTACATTAAAAAAATCTAAAAAATAAATTTTCATATATAAAAAACTATTATAAATATAAATTTATAAATAAAAATTTAATTTCTTCTTACATGAATATATCAAATGCTATGTATGGATACATTATCATTATATATATATATATTATTTGGATACATAGTTTGACATATTTTCTTCAATTAAAATACGTATCGTTTTGATTGAATTAATCAACTTAAATACAATTTTATATAATTATGTAGAAATTGGATAAGTCCAATTAACAACTACACATATATCATAAATAACTAAAATACATGAATATACAAATTTATGTCCAATAGTCCGAATACATAATTTTTAAAGCACTTTACAAAATAATGACAAAATATATCTTATATATTTTTATTTATTATGTTTATTTTTATTGTATATATGCAATATCGATGTCAAACCGAAAATTTTGAAAAGATGATTTATATATTATACGTTTTTACAAAAATAGATCTAAATGAAAAAGTTATTAAATTTTTAAAAAGAAAAAGAAAAAAAAATATATCTATGCATATAATAATTAATGCAGCACACACACAGATTTTGAAACCTGATTTAAATAACTTTATTTGTAATATATAATTTTTTTGAATGATTTAATAAATAAATTTTAAAAGTGATTTATTGAAAGAATGACTACAAAAAATAATGAAATCACAAATATTTATAACTTCTTATTTTTTCATAATTTTTTAATTAAAGAATTTTTTTATTACTTTTTTTTAGAAACCGAAAAATGGGCGGGAAAATCACGAGTTACTATTCTAAGAATAGTTTCTCTTTATATATATATATATATATATGGATTGGATCAAATGAGACCACATTATTAGAGTGAGACAATGTCGACTAATCATGTCCACAAATCTGTAATTTTAGATAGTTCAGATATACTCAATTTAATAGCCTTTTTTAATTTATTTTAAATCTGCAAAGGGCAATATTGTAATTGTATAATTAGACACTTTCAATCAATTTGGTAACTGTTCATAATCGATCCTTATCCCCCGAAAAATCGCTCGTCAGTTTACAATTTGAATTTTTTAGTTTTTCGCGGTCATGGGCGGAGGGTTTTCAGTCGTGGGAAGTGGTTTCTTCGAAGCTTGAGAGATCGTGAATATAAGTTGCGAGCGCATTGTTATTTGTTGAGCGAAACCTGTCATCTTCATCTCTGAAACTGGTAAGTATTTTTTTTTTCAGTTTTTTCGACTTTAATTGTGAAACTCTAGGGTTTTTTTAAATTTTCTTTTATTGCGTGTTGTGTTTTGGGGAGAATGCAATTGCGAGTTGAAATCGTTATCGAGGGTTTAGTTTGTGTCTTTCATGTATTTTTCGGTGATGGTGGTTAAGCTTTTGTTAATGGAGGTTCTAGTTTTTTTCTAGGTGAAGAAGACGGATTTATATGTTTGATGTATACTTATATTTTAGTAGATTATTATATACTTATATGCTTTTCGATGTATACTTATATGTGTTTTGCTGTATAAGTAGTTAATTTTTGATGTAAGTATTTATGTTGCTGTATACTTATGTGTTTTGTTGTATACTTATTGTGTTTTGTTGTATACCTATATTTGTTGAAAAAATTAGGAGATTTTTGTTGTATACTTATATGTTGATGCTTATTTAGTTAATTTTTACCGTATGTTTTTTATATATTCTGCTCTAATACTTTATTTTTGGTTTTTTGTGTCAGGACTAGTGTTTTGTTAATTATGGCTAAAAGAGGTAGAAAAAGTGAACAGTGCGCCGAGGGCGACTGTATACATAGTCTGATTTTATTGTATAGTTAGACACAGTTTACTGTATAGGTAGTCTGATTTTATTGTGTAGTTAGACATAGTTTTACTGTATAGGTAATCTGATTTTGTTGCACAGTTAGACATAGTTTACTGTATACATAGTTTGACTTTATTGTATAGTTAGACATAGTTTACTGTATAATAATTTATTTACTTGATTTGTGTCTATTAGTTGTTGATTTTTTAATTATTGTTATTTGATATACCATAATTATTGGTCTGCCCAGAATAATTTTGTTAATTGATTCCTTAATTCACGGTCCCCACATGTTTTTGTTTGACAATTGTAACATGCAGTACAAATATGTTAAATATACAATATAATAGTGTTAAATTTACAGTAAATATATGTTAAATATACAGTACAATAATGAACGTGATTTTCTCTATCTCTATAACTGATTTATTTAATTCACGGTCCCCATATGTTAATGAGCATGATTTTTTCTCTCTCTCTCTCTCTCTCTCTCTCTCTAACTGATTCCTTAATTCACGGTCCCCACATATTTTTGTTTGACCATTTTAATATGCAGTAGAATTATGTTAAACATACAGTAAAATAATATTAAGTATACAGTAAATATATGATAAATGTACAACATACTGCATGGCAGAGCACATGCGTGATTTTCTCTTTCCCTAGCGTGATTTTCTCTCTCTCCACGTGATTTTCTCTCTCCCAATAACTGATTCCATATTTGGACGGTCCCCCACATATTTGTTTTGACAATTTTACCCGTTCTGGGATTTAATTAAATGGTTAATGTATTATTATCCCAAATTATTCGTAGTCTTTGATGTAAATGAGGGAGGGTTGAGATTAGTCCACACTGTCTCACCGTAAAATGTGATCTCATTGGATCCTCCCCCCATATATATATATATATATATATATATAGGGAGGGGATCCTGTGAGACCACCCTCCTAGGTTTGTCCATAGGACTAAATCTACACCATCCAAGTAGTAAATCAATGGCCAAGATATATTACAATATATACAACATTTCATAAATAAGTATCAACAGAAAGGATAAAATAGGGATCTAGGAAATTAAATATAGTAACCGCTTCCTAAAAATTAGGGACGTGATTTTGTATTGATCACGTCCCCATAATCAAAGCGATTCACCTTTCCTTTCTCTCCTTCCATTCGAATATTAAACTGCAAATTATTCAAATATGGCAACAAAATCGTGCAACAATTAATGAAAAGTATTCAATTACACTAAACTAACTATACATTAAAACATTACTAAGTATACATAAACAATTTACTAAGTATACAATTACACTAAACTACCTGTACATTAAAACTTTACTAAGTATACAGAAATATTTAACTAAGTATACAATTACATTGAACTAACTATACATTAAAATAATACTAAGTATACAAAAACATTTAACTAAGTATACAATTACATTGAATTACTTATATAACTAAGTATGCAATTCCATTGAACTAAGTATACAAATCCACAGAACTAAGTATACAAATTCACTAAACTACTTACTAAACTACTTATATAACTAAGAATACGATTCCACTGAACCAAGTATACAAATCTACTAAACTAAATAGACAATAAAATATGACTAATTATACAAGTTCACTGAACTAAGTATACAATGAAACGACTGTTCACAAAAATGGCGGAAAGAAGTATCAATTTTGAAAAAAACGCTTGAAGTTGATGATTTTTCCTCTCTAAAAATCGGGTAACTGAAAAGGTAGGATTATGTTTCCTTAAAAATAGCTAATAACCGTCCAATTAACATAACTAATTAAATATAAAAATACAATTATATCCTTATATGCCTAAATAACTAAAATGATCTACACCATCTAAAATTTTAAATCAAGAGTCCATAAGTGTTCTTATGGACTAACCTAAAGGGATTGGTCTCATTTGAACCAATCCATATATATATATATATATGATTTGGTTCAAATGAGACCACCATCCCTAGGTGAGACAGTGTGGACTCATCTTATCTATTGATCTTAAACAATGAAGAGATGTGATTAATTCATTTTTTTAATTATTCCTAATTTTCGCTGATTTTAAGGGTAAGGTTATAATTTTGTAATTCAAATTAGTGGTCCTAGCGGGTTTTCTGGTATGTTTAACTTTTTGAAACCGTTTTTATGGGCTGAGATTGAAACTGTCGGATTTAGTAGCGTAATTTAAGGAAATAGTTTTCTTTCCAAATATTTTTATTTTACAGTATAGTTAGAGTTCTTCTACTGCTTAATTAGCTATCAATAATGCATATTTAGTTGTTTTGTTGGCACTGTTTTACGAAAACAAGACATAATTGAATATACGTATTGCATATTTAGTTATTCTACACTGCATAAATAGGTTTAATATAATGCATATTTAGTTATGAAAATGGGATGTTGGTTTTTGGAAATTATGAAAATGTGATGTTACATAATGTACTGCATATTTAGTTATTCCACACTGCATAGATAGTTTCTAGATAATGTATAGTTAGTTGATTTTGTTGCATAGTTTATGACGCCTTGCATAGTTGGGTATACTGTACTGCATATTTTTTTACGCTGCATAGATAGTTTTCAGATAATGTATATTTAGTTGATTTTTGTTACATATTTTCAAATATGTAATATCCTACAGATATATGCATCGTTTCATAAGTATCTGTGCATCGTTTCATAAGTATCTATGAATCGTCTAATTCGTGAAAATTACAGTTTTTTTAAGAGTTTATGTTAATGGTCAGTTTCGAGTTCTCCATCGATGTCTACACCATTGATGCTGTTCGATAGAGTTGTTTCCATGACTGATATTGTTCCATCATCATGTTTCGAACTCACTGTTCGTTATTTCTCTGTAATATTGCACCGATTTTTCTTGCTTTTTCTTTGTAATTTTCATAAACTGTAATTTTCGAGTTCTTCACAAGTTTTTTTTATTTGCGTTAATGGAGGAATTAGAGAGAGAGAGAGAGAGAGAGAGAGAGAGAGAGAGGAGAGACGTAAGATTGGGAGATTTATGAGAGAGAAAGAGATTTGATTCTATTATTGTAACTACCTTGTTATATTATTTTATCCAATGGCGTAGCTAGGGGGGCCAACCCGGCCCCAGGCCCCCCCTCTTTTTGGAAAAAAAGAAATTTATAGGTAAATTTTTTTAGAAAAAAATAATTATTTAAATTTTATATGTTTTTTCTTTTAATTTTTTATCTGGCCCACCCCAATTTCGTATATCGGCACACCCCCGTTTTATTCCTGGCTACGCCATTGATTTTACCCTACTACCCTTATGTTGATTAAATTAATGTTTTAATATATTTTTTATCCCTTAAATCATACCCATTGATTAATAAAGTGGGATTGGTTGAGATAAATTATCATTTTTCGCCTGCATACGATATATATATATATATAGATGTCAGCAGTGCCAGAGAGTCATATATTGATATTATATGATTTTATCTAATATGGGACACTTGGTAAAAAATACAGATAACTGTTTATTGAATCTTATTATGGATTTGAACGTTTATTAAATAAAAAAAATATTAGATCAGATATCGATTTTGACAAAATGGTGATTCGGTTTGAAAACAAAAATGAATAGTAGATGTATAGTCCAAAGTTTAGCTAATTAAACAACCGCAAACATTCCGACAAATTGTTGTGCATGATTGATGAATTAGTGAGATGGTAAACCGTCTTCATCACGAGTATAGGACGACAAGTCATGGCACGTGATATCCGGACAAGCATCGTTGACCTAATTTTCGTGGCCCATCACTTCATCAAATCAAGTCTTGATGCTACTCCCAGATTAATACACCATATATAGTATCTACCTGTAAATCTGCACATAATATATATCGGACTGTGTGATTGTGTGTGAATTTTTAAATACGTACAATCAGAGGCGTAGCCATGTGTGTGGCAAGAGCTCAAAGTGCAAATTTTCAAAAATTATATTTTTAGTACTATAGTTTCTACAATATTCAAAATTACCCACCCAAAATTTAATGCAAAACTCAAGTTCACCCCCAAAATCTAAATGCAAGTTAAAAATCAAGAATGAAGAATGTAAAATTTTTGTCTTATAATAAGATTGATGTTATATTTAATATGTTCGTGATTTTTAGACTATTATGTGATCCTTATTTATCATTCATACATTTATCATTTCATTACTTTTAAAATTTACTTAACTATTTGTATTAGTAATTTATTAGAATATTTATCTAATTATTAAGAAAATCATATATTTTATTAGTTAATGGCCTAACGGTCCTAACTAAATCAATTTAACGGCTTTGCTAATTGTACCTATCGTGGTCGCACCATGTTTCTCGCGTTTTTTTAGCGCGTCGTGTTTGAGTTTAAATTTTGGTCCAATAAGGTTATTGTGTGTGTTCGGGCTTGAGCTTATTGTGTCGAGTTGTTATTTATCGGGCCGACAAGAACGATTTGTCACTCCTAAGTGTCATCCTCAAGTATGAAATTAAAAAGTTATCTATTTTTTTTTAGTTTTTTTATATTTAATTATTGGCTTCTTGTTATTTTGGCCCGACCCGACCCACCCCATTGTCATCCCTATATATAGATAATTTTTCTTAGAGAAATTTTTACTTCTTAGCCCACCCTACTACTAATTCCTGGATCCGCCCCTGCGTACAATAAATCTACGATTATTATGCATGTGAAGTAAACCATCAAATGATCAGATAGCTTCCCGCTCCGTACGTCGGCACACATAAATTCTTGTAACCGACAAGCCTCAAACTGGACTTGAATTCACGTAAGTTTTGTCGACATGAAACTTTGATCTTTTATTTCAGGGATGGCAATAAATTCCTATAATTTAACTAGATGTGATTATAGGGATGGCAATGATCAAACGCGCCCCTTAGGAGCGGGTCTAGACCCGGTTAAATGGGTCTCGGGACGGGTCCATGGGTCATAAAATGCAAAACCCGCCCGGGTTCGGGGCGGGTCCCGGGTCCAATAGGACCCACTTATGGATCCATCCCGCCACATTAATATTTATTATATTTTTAATATATATTTTGATATTTTCCATTATTTACTTTAGATTTGGGTGTTTTATTGATTTTAATTACTACTATAACATCTTGTAATATTGTGATTTATTTTTTAAAAACAAATCATTTAATATTGTATTTTGAATATTTATTTTGAGTATTATTTGAGTACTATTGCAAGATCCTAATAGTAGTTTTCTTTTAAAAAAAATCATAATAGTAGCTAAATAGTTGCAAAATGTAGTTATAATAAGTTTCATAATTACATTTATTTTTTCTTGACCTATTGTCATTGGATTACTTTTAAAAATATGAAAAAATAAATTATTGTAATTAAACAAATATATTGGTGGGTCTAGCGGATCTAGACCAGCCCCGACGGGTTTTGGAGCGGGGCGGGTCTTGAGGCGGGTGGGACGGGTCCCGAGTTTAGCTAAACCCGCCTCGTTGCCATCCCTAGATGTGAACGTTGAATAACATCTTCTTTTCTTTTATTTTCTATAAATTTATAAATTATTTTTGTTTTGAAATTCATTTGATCAAAATTCAAAATAATCTTCTTAAAATTGTATTTTGATTAACTAAAAGAAATGACAAAAATATATTAAAGGAGTTTTAGTCTACCTTAGCAATTACCGGCGAAAATTCAAGTTCTAAAATTACCAATTTCTGAAATATATATTGATCAGCCCCAAAGATCGAGACCTCCCAAGATTCCTAACTCGATCATCCGCTGTCTTCCTGCACAAGACTACTGGAAGGATTCCGGCGTTAGCACTCCGACGATCAAGTTAGTAAAAGTTTATCAAAAGAAGTATGTATATAAAAAGAATATGGAAGAGCTGAATGTAAGAAGATGAGCCAAATGAGAATGATCTTACCCCCTTTTATCAAGTCTCATAATTATTAGGTCTACCCTATTTTGTAGTTACTTTTCTGCAGGTCTACCTCACCTTTATGCTTTATGTCACATCAAGGTGTCCTTCATATTTAATGACTGTCAGGTCTTCCCGTAGAAGCATGTCATACCCTATTTTGTAGTTACTTTTCTGCAGGTCTACCTCACCTTTATGCTTTGTCACATCAAAGTGTCCTTTACATTTAATGACTGTCAGGTCTTCCCGTAGAAGCATGTCATACCCTGGAGGCATGTATTACCCTGGGGGAAGGTCTTCCCGTAGAAGTAGGTCACACCCCGAGGCCACGTGTCTTACCGGGGGGGTCTTCCCCAAGTCAAGGTCATACCCCGAGGTCGGGTCTTACCGGGGGGTAGGTCTTCCCATAGAAGCGGTCATACCCTGAGCGTGTCTTATCCTGGGGCAGTCTTCTTATAGAAGCAGTCATACCGCGAGGCCGTGTCTTACCCTCGTGGCGTGTCTTCCCATGAAGCGAGGTCATACCCTCGGAGACAGTCTTACCTTGGAAGCGGTCATACCCGGAGCACAGTCTTACCCTCGGGAAGCAGGTCATACCTCGGAGGCAGGTCTTACATCGGGCAGTCTTCCCATAGAAGCGAGGTCATACTTGAGACAGTGTCTTACCCTCGGAAGCATGTCATACCCCGGAGGCGGTCTTACCCGGGAAGCAGTCATACCTCGGAGCAGGTCTTACCTGGGGCGTGTCTTCTCATAGAAGCGGTCATACCCTCGGAGACAGTCTTACCCCGGAAGCGGAGTCATACCCGGGAGGCAGGTCTTACTCCGGAAGCGGGTCATACCTCGGAGCAGTGTCTTACCTCGGAAGCAGTCATACCTCGGAGGCGGAGGTCTTACCCTCGCGAGGTCTTCCAAACCAGCCGAATCAACTACTCCCTACTCTCCTAGTTTGGGCCGATAGGTGCAAACTAGGGGAGTATCACAGCTCTACCACTTAGGTTTTAATAATTTTTACCCAAGCTCGAATTTCAAATTCACAGCTCGAGACCTAGGGTGATTAGAGCTCAGCTCTACCACTTAGGGTTTTGGTGGTACCTAAGGTAGGAGCTCAACTCGACTCCTCGGGGTTTAATGGTACCTAAGGTAGGAGCTTAAGCTCGACTCCTCAGGGTTTGATTCAGTTCTCCATGAACTTAATGAAAATAATGAACTTAAAGAAAATGAAATTTAGGCTGAGCTCGATATCCTCCTTCGTTAAATACTCCTAAGGGGCCACATGGGCGGCCTCAGGAGACCTGGAGTAGAGCTCTGCTCTTCCCTCGCAGGGGTTTTCTTGTGACTTCTAAGGGGCCACAAGTGGCGGCCTCGAAGACCCGGGAGTAGAGCTCGCTCTTCCTCGCAGGGTTTTCTTTTGATACTCTAAGGGGCCACAAGGGCGCTCGGAGACCCGGGAGTAGAGCTCGCTCTTCCTCGCAGGGTTTTTTTTGATACTCCTAAGGGGCCACAAGGCGGCCTCGGGAGACCCGGGAGTAGAGCTCGCTCTTCCCTCGCAGGGGTTTTCTTTTGATACTCCTAAGGGGCCACAAGGGCGGCCTTAGGAGACCTGGAGTAGAGCTCTGCTCTTCCCTCGTAGGGGTTTTCTTGTGCCCTTGGGATTCATTCTCGAAGCTGTCCCAAGGGACCTAGGGTAGAGCTCAACTCTTCCCCCCAGGGTTTGACTTCGACCCTTAGGATTCATTCTCAGAACTATCCCAAGGGACCTAGGGTAGAGCTCTGCTCTTCCCCAAGGTTTGACTTCGACCCTTAGGATTCATTCTCAGAACTATCCCAAGGGACCTAGGGTAGAGCTCTGCTCTTCCCCCCAGGGTTTGACTTCGACCCTTAGGATTCATTCTCAGAACTATCCCAAAGGACCTAGGGTAGAGCTCGCTCTTCCCCCAGGGTTTGACGAGACCCTCAACATTATCCCGAAGGACCCAGGGTGGCTCGATCTCAACTCTACCCCCGGGGTTTGGCTTGATACCTTAAAAGCTGCTAATTTTTTCGTCGATGAAATTAAAAAATGTCTCCACTACTCGACAAATGGTAGGAGATACAATGATGGTGAAATCCAAACCATGCTAGGGTTGGTCTTTGGATAGCTACTTTGATAATTGCTCTTTGAGTGTTAAACATTAAATATTGGTAACTTGACTCCTAATTATAAGTTCTTCTAAAGGTACGGGCACAACTTTATATGGTGCCATCATTTTAATTGTTCTATTTCTAGAAAAATCTAATAAGAGAATTCTTCATTCTATTCTTCCTGTCAAGATGTCAATTAGAGAGCACGGCAAAGGGAAGAATATGCAGGACATAAAAAGATGAAGAGTTTCTAGGTACATAAACATGCAAAAACGTGACAATCTACCCAACACAAAATTAAGAGTATGTTCGAGAACAACATAATCAACAACATACAGTCAGCAAAAAATAATAGTAATAATTAAATATCAGTACAAAATACTTCAGCAACATTAAAACACAGAAAAAGAAAAAAAACTTGGCGATTGGTTATTATCCATCTACATATTTCTCAATTAAATAAAGATGCGACCAGAAGCTCAGAAAATGATCGCTAGCTTCACTGATGCTCACATTTCCTCCATTTATTGCTTTAATGTCTTTAATGCGCACTGCTCGAACTGGGGTAAACACTATTAGTCGATCTGAGAAAGGCTTTAGTCGGCTATACACCCCTAAGCATATCTGCTGATACCTCTCATCACAATTAAGTAACCAGATACCCCTCTTTTTCGGTAAATTTTCCAAAGGACTCCATAATTCACAAATGCTTCCAAGCAAGATGAAAATAATACTACTGCATATAATCAGGTTATAATAAGTGATAAGTATCATTCAATGGGAACTAACCGTCAAAAGCATACCCAAATAACAATATCCATATATTTTAATTCATACTCCAAAAGAACTTATCGTAATTCATGGTCGGCTGGTCTTGTAGTCAAACCTGATTTGTAATTATTCTAAAAGCTATAGATAGAAGATTTCTTATAATTTTAAAAGAAAAAGCTTAAACCTGAAGCAAACACAGTAAATTCCATAAGACATTAATTTATATACATAAACTTATTCAAGAGGTTTGTAAAGCAATAATCATAGCGGCAAGAACAATAACCTTTATCGATAGAAACCAGACGGAGGCCAAATCAAGGGGACAAAGGAGACACAACCTTGGTCCAAGTCGAAGAGCAGGCACAAAAAACTTAACAAATAGTTGGATTTTAATAGAACCAACAACACCGTGAGATTTGAAGTTTGAGGAGCAGGCGAGCTAAAGAGGACACAGAGATAATGGGATCTCAAGTCCTGTTCAGAGAAAACCCTTATGGAAATTTTAGAAATCTTTCGGGCAAAAGGCTGTTAAGGGAGTGGGCTATGTCGATTTAGGGATTTGAGATAAGAAACCTCAAAAATCAACAGTATTTCCGGTGGGGCAGCGGCGCCGCTAAGGGTAAAAACCCTAGCAGCGAGAGAGAACTTTTCGAGAACAGGTGAAATGAAGGTTTTTCGGGAGAATCTTCGAGAGAAACAGAAAATATAACGTATTGAGTACTTTTAAAAATTAAATTTTAAACAAACTAAATGAAGAGTTAAGAACAACAACCAAAATCTGAGGAAGATTGATTATCGAAAGAGAAGCCTCTAGAGAGAAATCTAGAGAGACACCATCAAGGCTTCACAAATTAAATAAAAACACAAAACAAAAACGTAGACGAAAATTTCACTTAATCACACAATCAATTTTCTCACGTCTTAAACTCAAATGTTCCCACAGACGACGCCACTTGATCAGTCCCAAAGATCGAGACCTCCCAAGATTCCTAACTCGATCATCCACTGTCTTCCTACACAAGACTACCAGGAAGGATTCCGGCATTAGCACTCCGACGATCAAGTTAGTAAAAGTTTATCAAAAGAAGTATGTATATAAAAAGAATATGGAAGAGCTGAATGTAAGAAGATGAGCCAAATGAGAATGATCTTACCCCCTTTTATCAAGTCTCATAATTATTAGGTCTACCCTATTTTGTAGTTACTTTTCTGCAGGTCTACCTCACCTTTATGCTTTATGTCACATCAAGGTGTCCTTCACATTTAATGACTGTCAGGTCTTCCCGTAGAAGTATGTCATACCCTATTTTGTAGTTACTTTTCTGCAGGTCTACCTCACCTTTATGCTTTGTCACATCAAGGTGTCCTTTACATTTAATGACTGTCAAGTCTTCCCGTAGAAACATGTCATACCCTGGAGGCATGTATTACTCTGGGGGCAGGTCTTACCCAGGGGCAGGTCTTCCCATAGAAGCAGGTCATACCCCGAGGTCAGGTCTTACCTGGGGGTAGGTCTTCCCATAGAAGCAAGTCATACCCCGGAGCCAGGTCTTACCCTGGGGCAGGTCTTCTTATAGAAGCAGGTCATACCGCGAGGCCAGGTCTTACCCTGTGGCAGGTCTTCCCATAGAAGCAGGTCATACCCTGGAGACATGTGTCTTACCCTCGGAAGCAGTCATACCCCGGAGAGCAGTCTTACCCCGGGAAGCAGGTCATAGCTCGGAGGCGGAGTCTTACATCTGGGGCGCAGTCTTCCCATAGAAGCAGTGTCATACCCTCGGAGACAGTCTTACCACTCGGAAGCAGTCATACCCCGGAGGCAGGTCTTACCCTGGAAGCAGGTCATACCTCGGAGGTAGGTCTTACCCTGGGGCAGGTCTTCTCATAGAAGCAGGTCATACCCTGAGGCAGGTCTTACCCTGGAAGCAGGTCATACCTCGGAGGCAGGTCTTACCCTGGAAGCAGGTCATACCTCGGAGACAGGTCTTACCCTGAGGCAGGTCTTCCAAACCAGGCCGAATCATATATATTATCCTGAAATTGATGATGATTAATTAATTACTTAAATAAATGACTAAATCTCAATGCAATCCGATTAACAGAATCAGTTTGATAATTTTTTATTTCTCAAACCAACATAACAATAGTCCTAATGAAAACTTTTGTTGGAAAGTGTTGTGAACAAGATAAATGAGACCAACAATTCGAATGAAGAGAGTGGAAGTGATTCAACAAGAGGTGAAGACCAAGGAGCAGGGAAGATTAGGGCAGGGAAGTGTAAGTTTGTGTCTGAAGAAGGAGTTGGGCCAGACATTGGAGCCCAAGAAGAGAAGAAACCCAAACTGATTGAGATGGAGTAATTAATTGGGCTTTACAAATTAAGTTTTTATCTTTTAGAGTGCATGGGCTTGAGCCCAATTAAGAAAGTACCGTTGTTTATTTTCTGTCATTTGATATTTCAATTAAGTGGTCCCCTAGTGGGGAATATAAGTTGCTGTCACAGAATATTGAAGGGATTATGAGAAGTTGTTACAAATTATTCTCTCCCTAAATTCTATTCTCTCTCTATCTTCTTCCTCATCTATCTTCTATTCAATCTGCAATTAATTTACATTCATCAGCTAAAATATATAAGAATACACAACATTTGGTATCACGAATCACCGATCCTTGCTAACATTGATCAGGTGTTGCAAACAGAAGCTTTGAAACGAGAAGCCATTGAACTTAAACTTCATGAACAGATTTCTGGGGTTACTTCTGAAATGCATGACCATTTTATGGGGCTTAATGGCAAATATGAACACCTTACAAATACTCTTGCTAACATTCAGTTACAGCTTTTGAATTTAAACAAAGGAAAAGGCCAGCTTGAGGAGGAATCCATTTTGGGTGGCCCTTACCCTGCTTCTGCTGCTGATGGTTCCCAGGCCAGGCTTCAACAATCTCCTCGGAACAGGTTACCAGTGGATCATTCAGGAGTGCAGCTCATCAGCCCAATGCCCAGGCTGGACTTTCCTCGTTTTGATGGTTCACAACCACGTTCTTGGATCCTTAAATGCAATGGCTACTTCAAGCTTATCCCCAACATCCCTGATCATCAAAAAGTTATTCTAGCATCAATGCACTTTGAAGGTAAAGCTGCTCAATGGTATCAAAACTTTGCTCTTAAAACCACTGGACTTACCTGGCAGCAATTTTTGGATGTCATTTCTGCCCGTTTTGAAGAACTCAAGGAGTCTAAGATCATTGCTGAATTTAATAAACTTAAACAAACTGGTACTTATGCTGATTATGTTGATCAATTTGAAGAACTTAAAGCTTGCATGCTTCTCCTTAACAATGGTGAATTTTCTGAAGAATACTTTGTGGCTAGTTTTATTAGTGGGCTGAGCACTGAGTTACAGGCCTTCATTACCATGTTTGAGCCCACTACCTTGCAACAAACAATTGCTTTGGGAAGGAAGCAGTTACAAACACTGGAAGCTATTACCCAGAAACTAAGAAACCCTGTCAAAACCCCTTCTAATTTTTCCCCCAATCCCAGAAGAAGTGATTTCTTCAATAATCTCCATCCTAAACCTGCTACCCCACAGCCTTCCAAACCTCCTATTAAGCTATTGACTGCCACTGAGATGGCTGCCAGAAGGGAAAAGGGCCTTTGTTATAATTGTGATGAACCTTTTTCTTTTGGTCACCATTGCAAACATAGAATTACTTATATGATCATGTCTGAGGATGAGGAGGCATTGTCTCTTGGAGATTCTTTCCAGGTTTTTGAGGAGGAAACAAATCCTCCTATTCAACAAATGGAAGAGGTACAAATGACATTGAATGTTATTTCAGGGGATGGCCTTACTACAATGAGGCTTTTTGGAGAATGTGGTTCCCATAGATTGCATATTTTAATTGACTCTGGGAGTACTCTCAGCTTTATTCAAGCTGATACTGCAAGGAGGTTGGGTCTGCCTACTTGAACCAGCAAAACCCTTGTTGGTCAAAGTTGCTAATGGTCAGAAAATGGTTAGCTCTAAGAGAGCCACCAATTTTAAATGGTTAATGCAGGGCCATGAGTTTACTTATTTATTGAGGTTGTTAGAAAATGAAGGCTGTGATTTAATTTTGGGGGGTGATTGGCTCAAATCTTGTACTCCTATTGAGTTAGATTATGACAAAATGACATTCACTGTGACCTTGTTGGGCAAAAGAATCAAATTGCAGGCTCTTACATCTACAGCTGATTGTCAAATGATTAGTGGGAATTCTTTATATCAACTCATTCACAGTGATGTTGCAGATGAGATTGAAATGTTTTATATACTGAGTCCTCCATTGGAAGTCACTGAAGAAAATCCTGCTCTTACTGTTCTCTTATCTCAGTTTCAGGATATTTTTGAAGAACCCCAAGGCCTTCCACCTGGTAGGGGTATTGAACATCAAATCCTGTTAAAACCAGGGAGCTCTCCTAAGATGCAGTATCCTTACAGAGTTTCTCATGATCAAAAGGCTGAAATTGAGAAAATAGTTCAGGATATGTTAGCAGCTGGTATTATCCAAGATAGCAAGAGCCCTTTTGCAGCCCCTGTTATCTTAGTTAAGAAGAAAGATGGTTCTTGGAGACTTTGTGAGGATTACAGGTATCTCAATGACCTTACTCTAAAGCACAACTACCCTATTCCAGTCATTGATGAACTATTGGATGAATTACATGGTGCCAAGTATTTTTCAAAAATTGATCTTCGTTCTGGTTATTTCCAAATTTTAATGAAGGCAGACCATAGGTTTTTAACAGCTTTTAGGACTCATAATGGCCATTATGAGTTCCTAGTCATGCCATTTGGGTTGTGCAATGCCCCTGCTACATTTCAATCTTTAATGAATCAGGTTTTCAGGGATTTTCTGAGGAAGTTTGTCTTGGTTTTCTTTGATGATATTTTAGTTTACAGTTCTAATTGGGAAGAACATTTACAACATTTGGAAATTGTCCTCACCATATTAAGGGACAATAAGCTGTTTGCAAAAAGAAGTAAATGTCAGTTTGGTAAGCTTCAGGTGGAGTATTTGGGCCATATCATTTCTCAGAAGGGAGTAGCTACAGACCCATATAAGATCTCCAGCATGACTCAGCGGCCTACACCTACTAATGTTAAGCAGTTGAGGAGTTTTTTGGGTTTAACAGGTTATTACAGAAAATTCATCCAAGGTTATGGAGTGATTAGCAGGCCACTCACAGATTTGCTCAAGAAAGACAGTTTTCATTGGAATAAGGATGCTGACAGGGCTTTTGCTGCTCTCAAAACAGCCATGATTTCAGCTCCTGTTTTGGCCTTGCCTGACTTTACCCATCCTTTTGTTCTTGAGACAGATGCAAGTGGTAAATGAGTGGGTGCAATACTGATGCAACATGACAGACCTATTGCTTATATGAGCAAGGTTTTGTGTCCAAGGAACCAAGCCCTTTCCATTTATGAAACGGAGTTTTTAGCTATTATCATAGCTATTCAGAAATGGAGGCATTATTTGCAAGGGCATAGATTTATTATTAGGACTGACCAGCAGTCCTTGAAATATCTTTTGGATCAAAAGATTGCTACACCTATGCAGCAAAAGTGGTTGACTAAACTTTTGGGGTTTGATTATGAAATTCAATACAAGAAAGGCACTGAAAATAGAGTGGCGATGCTCTATCAAGAAGGAATCTTTCGATTTATCTTGTTCAAAGCTATTACAAGCTGTTTCCCCTACTTGGGTGGAACAAGTTGTACATAGTTACACTAAGGATCCCTATTTTACTAACATTGTGGCTGCCAACACTTTGGATCCTAATTCTTTTCCAGATTTTACCATTCATAAAGGGATTCTTAGGTACAAGGGCAGGTTGGTTATTGGTAATGACAGTAAATTGAGGGAACTAATACTTTCTAAGATGCATAATTCTCCTATGGCTGGTCATTCAGGGATTAATGGTACCTATATGAGAATTAAAGTCATTTTTCTTGGAATGAAAATCGATGTTATAAATCGGGTTAAGAGTTGTGATGTTTGTGCTAGAAACAAACCCGATTGAGGGTTGTATCCAGGGTTATTACAACCCTTGCCTATTCGCAGCGTGCCGGACTCATATTATTATGGATTTTATTGAAGGACTTCCAAATTCTAATGGTAAAAACAGTTATCTTAGCGATCATTGACAGATTCACTAAGTATGCTCATTTTGTGGGGTTATCTCATGGCAAAGGTCTTCTTGGATGTGGTTTACAAGCTACATGGTAAGTCTCTTAGTATTGTAACTGACAGGGACAAAATGTTTACCAGCTCCTTTTGGAAGGAATTTTTAAGTTAATGGGCACCGGTTTGGACATGAGTTGACTTACCATCCTCGGTCGGATGGTCAATCCGAGAGACTCAATCAGTGCTAGAAGCTTATTTACGGTGTATGGTTCATGCTTTTCCTAAGAAGTGGTTTCAGTGGCTTTCTTTGGCAGAGTTTTGGTATAACACCAACTACCATACAACCCTTAAAATGACCCCTTTTCAGTCTCTGTATGGATTTCCTCCACCAATACACTCCATTTCATCTTATTTGGACTCTACTAATACTCGAATCTAAAGATACGGTGAGGGAACGAGAATATTTCTTACACTAAGGGACAATTTACTACAGGCACAAAATAGAATGAAGGTCTATGCTAATCAACACAGACAGGAAAGGGTGTTTGAAGTGGGTGATTTAGTTTATCTCAAGCTTCAACCATTTCGTCAAAACTCTGTGGAATTTCGAAAAACTTTGAAATTTGGGTCCAAATATTTTGGACCTTATAAAATTTTGGAGAAAGTTAGACCGATGGCGTACAAATTGGAATTGCCCGAAGGCTCTCGCATCCATTCGGTGTTTCATGTCTCCTTACTTAAGAAACAATTGAGCTACAAGCACATACCTTCCCAAAGACTACCTCATATGGAATTTGTAATGGTAATTTCAAGATTGAGCCTTTGGAAATCTTTGGAGCATCGCAACATCACGAGAAATGGGAAGATATTGCAGCCGGATCCGTGTGAAATGGTTGGATTCGGCAGAGGATTTACTTCCGGGAAGATCTACGATTTATTCATAAGAAATTTCGACTTTTGATCCTTGGGGACAAGGATCTTTCGAATCGAAGGGTATTGTTGTGAACAAGATAAATGAGACCAACAATTCGAATGAAGAGGGTAGAAGTGATTGACAAGAAGAGGTGAAGACCAAGGAGCGGGGAAGATTAGGGTAGGGAAGTGTAAGTTTGTGTCTGAAGAAGGAGTTGGGCCAGACATTGGAGCCCAAGAAGAGAAGAAACCCAAACTGATTGAGATGGAGTAATTAATTGGGCTTTACAAATTAAGTTTTTATTTTTTAGAGTGCATGGGCTTGAGCCCAATTAAGAAAGTATCGTTGTTTATTTTCTGTCATTTGATATTTCAATTAAGTGGTCCCCTAGTGTAGGGAGGGGAATATAAGTTGTTGTCACAAAATATTGAAGGGATTATGAGAAGTTGTTACAAATTATTCTCTTCCTAAATTCTATTCTCTCTCTATCTTCTTCCTCATCTATCTTTTATTCAATCTGCAATTAATTTACATTCATCAGCTAAGATATATAAGAATACACAACAGAAAGCAATAATTTCAGATAAGTAAATTATAAGAGAATTCGTCAAGTTTAATTAGTCCAAAATGTTAGTGATTTTATACTTATCAACCACAATCCAATTTTCAATACTTGTAATTCTCTTCTTGAAGTCTACATCAAACTCAATATGTTTGTACATTAAAAACATAATTGAGCAACAATTTCCTTCTAGTGGCATTAGGGATTAGGCGGCGGCATAATTGTGCAACAATTGAGCCACCACATCTTTTATTACATCGGTTGGTTGATAACTGATGTAGAATGACTGATTTTACATTGGCTATCAAATAACTGATGTAGAAATATTACAATTGTGCCAATGACCTTGTAGCCAAATTGGCCTTACAAGTGATGTAACCATTGACCTCTCCAGATCAAGGGTTCGAGTCCCCCGGGATACAATGGTGGAACAATTAATATTGAGGCTTTTAAGCGGCAATGTGGGAGGCTGGAACTCGGTGGAACTTGCGGTTGGATAGAGAGGAGTCCAATATGAAGCAATCACTTGGGGGACGGCTCATTGTGCGCGGTAGTTGAGGATATTAGGTTAGGGACCTGTGAGCCATTGTACATTCTCGCGATTTACATAGGGCAGTTCCTGAGGGGCCAGAGTTGTTTTCCCGAGGACTAGTCATGTGGGAACATGAAATATCGGTTATAAAAAAAAGTAATATTGCAATTGTACCGCCGCTTTTTTGTTACATTAGTTGGTTAGTGATGCAGGCGGAAGCCACAAATAAACGAGCAACGAACAAAAGCAACACGTATCTTCTCAAAGAAACGTAAATTGCAATGAACAAGTGAATATAATCTCAAATTTTAATAATATTCAACCTCTCTAAAAATAATAAAGTAGCAAGTATTTATAGGATTAAAATCCTAACACAATAAAACTCCTAACTTGACTAGGAAACTTAAAGGATAAACAAAATAGAATCCTAAACATATAAATCATTTCCTAAAATATAATATAAGATATTCTAAAATATATTCTAAAATCCTAAAAGATAATAAAACGATATCATATCTTTATCAATATCTCAATCATTCTCTCTGGGGTCGAAACGATTCGTCCTCGAATCGGAAGGGAGATCAAAGAATTGCCAAACCATGGAGGGGCGCGAGAAGGACGAGATGGGAAAACAAGGCGAATATTAAAACATATTTGAGCTAGATCAAAAATAAAACAATCCATTTCTTGTCCATAGCTTCTCTTCAGCACGTGTGGAGCCATATAATAGGGGATTTCCACGATCTCAATGAATCTCCCCATAGGCTTGAACAAAATTGATAGTCCAAAACCAATGTCTTTAAATGGTATTATTTCCTTTTTAGTATTGAACAAATTTTTTCCCGGATTAAGATCATGTTGCATGACCTCATGCGTAATTGCATATGGCGGCAAAATTGCTTTTTTTGGTCCGTTAAGTTGGCTCGATTTCGTTTTTAGTCCTTTAATTTTTATGGGTTGCTTTTGGCAAACAAACTTTTCTAAACCTGCACATTTAGTCCGATTTCAAAATTTCGGGGATATCTTATCCCTAAAATACTGAGTTGTGTCATTTTTTCATGAAATGACTATTTTGCCCCATTTTTTGGATAGAAACCTTGGTCATGTGCATATCACATGACTTGTGTAATATCTCAACAAAATTAAATAATAAAAATAATTATAAGATTAAATTAAATTAAAGAAAAAATATGAACATATATTTATAATTTTATATAAAGTTGACAAATATAAAATATATGTTGGACTTTTTTTTAATTTTATTTAAATAAAATAATCTAAACATATATTTATAATTTTCAATTGTAAATAAAATCTAAAAAAAATGAAAACAAAATAGAAAAAACATGTATTTACAATTTTCAACTATATATAAAATTAAAAAAATAGAAATAAAAAAAAACATATATATCTATAATTTTCAACTGTAAATTGAAATTAAAGAAACATAGAAATAGAAGAAATAGAAAAACCAAAAGAAAAAGAAAATAATGTACTTTTTTTGTTTTTCTAGTTTTCCTTAATGTTTATTTAAAGCTGAAAAATATAAAATATATGTTCGAATGTTTTTTTAATTTAATTTAAAAAAATAATATGAACATATATTTATAATTTTCAACTGTAAATAAAATTAAAAAAAATAAAAATGAAAAACGAACAGAAAATATATGTATTTACAATTTTCAACTATATGTAAAAATAAAAAAAAAGAAAACCAAAAAAACATATATAAATCTGTAATTTTCAACCGTAAATTAAAATTAAAGAAAAATAAAAAACGAAAAAAGAAAAAAATATAGAATTACAATTTTCACTGTAAATTATAATTAAAGAAACAATAAAAACAATAAAACAGGAAAAAAAATATCTATTTACAATTTTCTACTATAAATAAAAATTAAAAAAAAGAGAAAACAAAAAGACGAAAAATGAAAAAAAAGAAAATAAATTTCTATTATTTTTATTTTCTATTTTTATTTAATTTTTATTTAATGTTGAAAAATATAAAAATGTATGTTTGACCATTTTATTTAATTTAATTTAAGTTTATTTATTTAATTTAATTTATTATTATTTTTCTATTTTTTCTTTAATTTTAATTTTCCAAAAAAGGGGCAAAATAGTCATTTCAAGGAAAAATGGTCAAACTCAGCATTTTAGGGATAAGATATCCCCGAAATTTTGAAATCGGACTAAATGTGCAGGTTTAGAAAAGTTAGTGTTTGCCAAACGCAACCCATAAAAATTAAAGGACTAAAAGCGAAATCGAGCCAACTTAACGGACCAAAAAAACAATTTTGCCTGCGTATGGCGATTCTCATCTTCATTGGCCAAAATTGGTGGTCCGTCATAACCAAAAGCGGACTCGTCTATTTCGGCGGTGTTTTGTAGGCAACCATCGAAGACAAAAACTTGTATAGGACCGTCTTACGGATGTCATTCCGTAAGACGGATCCCCAGCCCGACCCGCGGCCCTATAAAAGAAAAAAACTGCATCTAATACAAGTTGCACACTGGGCCGCCCGCCCAAGTTGCCCGCCCCGCCCGCTGGGCCCAACAGACCAAGCCCAAGTTGGGCGCGCCCCCCACCCAAAAAATTAACAAATTTGCACCAGCTGGGAATTGAACCCGGGTTTGTGCCAAAGCAATGTGCTATTCTACCGCTAGACCACTGGTGCTTGTTGTGCATATTTAGTATAACCATGAGTATAACCATGAATTCATTATCATCCCTTCATTTTAAAATTTTACATTCTCTGAATAGGAAATGATACTTTATCCGAAAATAGTGATACTTTTGAGTAATAAATATGATACTTTTAAGGTGAACATTGATACTTTAATTTACATATTCAAAAATAAGATTTTTGATATACTCATTCTAGTCTCATAGCTAATATTTTTACATTGAAAACGATACTTGTCTTTGAAATAGTGATACATTTGATATTAAATATGATACTTTTATGATGGACAATGGCACTTTAAAATTTTAAATTCTCTGAATAAAAAGTAATACTTTTATCCGAAAATAGTGATACTTTTGAGTAAGAAATATGATACTTTTAAGGTAAACATTATTCAAAAAATAATTTGTTTTGATTTACTCATTCTAGTCTCATAGCTAATGTTTTTTACCATTGAAAAACTAATACTTTTGCTGGAAATAGTGATACTTTTGATGTTAAATATGATACATTTGTGATACTTCAATCTAATGATTTTCTAATATGCGACTGTATTAAAAAAACATGATACTTTATCTCAAAAAATGGATACTTTTACTTATAAAAGTGGTACTTTTAACTCTGTCATATTTATTTTTCTTTTTTCACTGTATTGAATTCATACTTCGTGATTTATTTAAAAAAACATGATATTTTATCTCAAAAAATGGATACTTTTACTCATAAAAGTGTTACTTTAGCTATGTCTTATTTATTTTTCCTTCGTGATTTAAAGTATCATGTTTTTTAATATAGTCACAAATTAGAAATGAAGGAAAGAAGAAAAAATAAAAAATAAAAAATAAATATGATATAGTTAAAGTAACACTTTTATAAGCAAAAGTATCCGTTTGTTGAGATAAAATATCAGATTTCTTAACACAGTTACAAACTAGGAACAAAAAAAGAGGAAAAATAAAAAATAAATATGATGTAGTTAAAGTAACACTTTTATAAGTATCCATTTATTGAGATAATGTATCATGTTTTTTTAATAGACTTTGGTTCGATTCTTAGACTTTATATTTATAGGCGTTTTTAATTCTTTTTAATTACCAGGCGTATTTATGAATGAGTTTATATAAATTATTATACTAAAATTGCACAATAAGTACTAGTGGTGTAGTGGTAGAATACCACCTTAATTCTATTAAGGTCGCGAGTTCAATTCCTCTATGGAGCAGGGTTTTTTTTTTTTTAAATAAGAGGTGGCTGGTGGGCTGGGCGTGCGTTGGGTTGGGGCGCGAGGCGCGTGTTGGGATGGGCTGGGGCGCGGGCGCGAGTTGGGCTGGGGATCCGTCTTACGGAATAGGATCCGTAAGACGGTCCTACAGGAGACCTACTCACCATCGAAATTGTATCGTTACCTTCCCTATCAAAGATAGGTGGCCCATTATAACCATCAATCTCCTCGTCAAATTTTGGAGGCTCATCGTAGCCGACCTCTATGATAGTGTTGTCAATTTCTTCATCAAAAATTGGTGGTCCATCGTAACCACCATATTCATCATTTGACAAAATATGTGGGGATGGATAAAAACTGAAACCACATCCACCGTGATAGTTCCGACCATTGCCTTTGTTGCCTGCCTCGCACACTCGATCGCGGTCGGCCGTGAACTGGGCGATGACGATGTCAAAAATTTCTTGTTGCTGGATGCGGAACGTGATTATCCATTGTGTCAATAAGTCGATCTGTTGACGGATTTGTGCGATGTCGTTCATGCGTTGTGGATCCGGTCTAGACAACATGGTTCAGGGAGCGTAGACTGGTCTCTGAATACCAACTGATGCAGGCAGAAGCCACGAATAAACGAGCAACGAATAAAAGCAACACGTATCTTCTCAAAGAAACGTAAATTGCAATGAACAAGAGAATAATCTCAAATTTTAATAATATTCAACCTCTTTAAAAATAATAAAGTAGCAAGTATTGATAGGATTAAAATCCTAACACAATAAAACTCCTAACTTGACTAGGAAACTTAAAGGATAAACTAAATAGAATCCTAAACATATAAATCACTTCCTAAAATATAATATAAGATATTCTAAAATCCCAAAAACTCCTGTCAGATCGTCTAACGAGTCTGACCTGTTAGACGGATCTGACCCGCGGATCCGGTGGCATTTCCGTAATATTAGCAGTGGTGTTGTATTAGTTTTCAGGGAGCACCAGTATTAACAGTTCTTCTGAAATGTATTAGTCGTCCTTCTAAAAAGTATTAACAGTTCTTTTGAAATGTTTTAGTAGTTTCCTGAAGAGTTTTTTAGTATTCTTCCTAAATATACTCCCGAAATGTATTACCAATCCCTCAAAAAAGTATTTGTAGTTCCTCGAAAAAGTATTAGTAGTTCCTTGAAATAAATTAATTTTTTCTCCCGAAATATATTAGTAGTCCTTCTGAAAAGTATTAGTCGTCCTTCTAAAAAGTATTAGCAGTTCTTCTGAAATGTATTAATAGTTCCCCTGAATATAATTAAATTTTTCTCCCGAATTGTATTAACAATCCTTCTGAAAAGTATTACTCGTCCTTCAAAAAAGTATTAGCAGTTCTTATGAAATGTATTAGTAGTTTCCTGAAGAGTTTTTTAGTATTTCTCCTAAATATACTCCCGAAATGTATTAGCAATCCGTCAAAAAAGTATTATTAGTTCCTCGAAAAAGTATTAGTATTTCCATAAAATAAATTAAAATTTTCTCCCGAAATGTATTAGTAGTCCTTCTGAAAAGTATTAGTCGTCCTTCTAAAAAGTATTAGCAGAAATGTATTAATAGTTCCCCTGAATATAATTAAATTTTTCTCCCGAAATGTATTAACAATCATTCTGAAAAGTATTAGTCGTCCTTCTAAAAAGTATTAGCATTTTTTCTGAAATGTATTAGTAGTTCCCTGAAGAGTTTTAGTATTTCTGTTTGACAACAAGACGAGATAAGTTCAAAGATCAAATGCATTAACTACATAAATGATTTGAGGCATCATATCAACCTAAATTTCTCTTTAGACGAGGAGGATGTTATACAGAGGCCAATAAGAATCCATTCCTGATCATATGGATTACTTTGAATTCATGACACTACAATTGGAAGGCACCAGGGAAGAATAACATTATTATGATTGAAGTCACGATGGCATCAGTAGAGAATAATTTTTTAGGGAGATAAGCAAATTTTCAAGGATAAACAAAAAAAAAATCCGATCGATGAATGAAATAAGAGGGGAAATGCCATCCAATAACATTGGAGCGCAACTCCATGGATGGATTTCGACGTGGAGAAAGCTCAAGCAGAAAGGATGAAAACTTTACAGTATTTTGCTCTGCGCACAAATAAAATCCGAGGAATCATCGCGAGAAAGATTCCAAAGAAGAACTACGTGCGGTTCTCAATATTATTAAAGAAGAAAAAAAGGTCAGCAACAAGGAAGAAGTAGTTTTAGGGAGATAAAACGAGACCAGTGGTGTACTGTTAGGTCACCATGAAAAGTAGTTTTGTGTTATTTTTTGTTGGGCCGGGTTGGGTCGGTTGTTGGAGCTCCGTCTAACAGATTAGATCCGTTAGACCGTCTAACAGGAGACTAACTCTTCTAAAATATATTCTAAAATCCTAAAAAATAATAAAACGATATCATATCTTTATCAATATCTCCATCAGTTAGTAACCAATATAATATTTTGTTTCAAGATATCTATGTTGTAACAGTGAGAGTTCCATAAAAAACGTGACATTGTCGCTGCAGTTTGTACTTTTTCAATTATTATGAATTCGAAATGTTAAAATTTGGTTTTATCTTGATGAGGCCCTATAAGGACATAAATATCAAAAGTAAGGTTGTTGTTATAAATTATATCATGACTAACTGTCATGTAAACAGTGTCAGAACAAATCATTAAGCTAAATATTGGAGACAATTAGTTAATGTCTGTATTACATCGACCAATAAACATACTTTTTAGCTGTATCATGAGTAACTAAATTAATTACAGAATTTACCAATCCCCTCTGGCTAGTTGGAAAAAGGAATTTTAGTTTTAGAGCTTATTATACACATAATAATAGATAAAATTAATAATGACGGAGCTAAGACTTAAGAGCCTAAGACTGCTATATAAGTATACTGGGGGCAAAAACATATCATTAATAATTAATATATAATTTGGTTTATATATTGAAATAATATTAATTACCATTTCACCTCAGCCAACAATTTTCAACTTTTTCAAAGCAGACAATGATTGCATGAATATATGAGATGGTGTGTAACTTAATTGATTGATTTCCTTTTTCAATTTCAGTTTTTTAGAGTTAAGAGTTTGGGTCCCAATTTCTGTTCCATCAGCTCCTCCATTGTCTCTTTATAGATTGAATGATAAAGAGCACTGCACGTGGAGTCTGAATCAAGAAAACTGTCCCTCCACAATAAAATGTCTCCTCACAAATTTGAAAAGTACACTTCAAATTCAAAAAAATTCATCAAGGTTTGAGTCTTTTGTCTCCAGTTTATCAAAATTCCAGTTTATCTCTAGAATTACCGATAAAAATAATTTTGTTAATAATTAATTTTACAGTTACGTACCTACAGAATATCTATAGAATAAAAATTATTATTTTTTATTAAATTATATCGACAAATTACATACATATGACCGATAATTTTTAAATCTACCAACAGAAATACTGTAGATATTTACCAATAATTTCAAATTCTGTAGATAAATATTTTACCTACAATGTTTTTACATATATTTTATAATTATTTTAATATTTATCTATAGATTTTTCTGTAAATAAACTGATTTTTTTGTTATTGTGCATGTGTACAGTTTAGATCTACTTTATTTTATGGTACTTCTTTCTACTATGTTTCAATACAAGTTTATAAAGAAAAAATAAGAGATCCCCTTATGGCATATGCATTTACTCACGCAGCCATTCACAAATAATTTTTTTTTTTGAATTTTAAAATGGTAATAATATAATTTTAGGATAAGTATTCTTGAATATTTTAATCATTATTGTTTCACTCCTACTTTAGTTTAGATATTGTTATGTATTATGTTTAAATAAATAGTACTAATAATGAGAGACAACAACAGTATTCAAGTTCTGAAAAATAAAAACTACTTTGATACCCTCAGAAAAAGCAGTAGTTATTTATTTTATTTTTTTCAAAAAGAAAGATTGCTTGATTTGGCCTAGCCCACCACACACATAATTCCCACTCATTGTGTTTGTTGCTTAAAGCTTGCACTCTTATCTCCTTCTCTCTTTTCTCTCTCTACTAAAATAATAATAATCCATCAATCTGCCACCTCCCATCTCAACGGAAATCCAACCTAACAGCTAATTAGTGACAGATAGAGAGAAAAGAAACAAAAATATATTAACCCAATACATAAAATGGATTATTACAAAAAGCACTTTAGTCTAATTACCAAAAAAAATCCTTTACTTATCTTTTAAAATTATAAATACTCCATTAAAACTTGTATTTACCTAACTAATTCCTCACTCTCGAGGATTCAATTTGTAAAATAAAAATAAATATCAATCAAATTTGTAGTTTTTAAAGATAACTGGAGTGTTTTATATTCAGGCTAAACATTGGCCACTTTTGAGTTCAAATGTCAACTTTGCCATTTTGGGAGATTGATCCATAATTTGATGCCGAGTTATGTACCATATCAATTTTTTTAAAAAATGACCAAATACCTTATCACAAAATACACAAAGGTACTAGTTCGTTTTTAGTCAAAATGGCTAAAACCATATTTTTGAAAAACATGATTATTTAAACCCCGGGGAGTTGGCGCAGTGGTGAGGGTTGCAATTCAACCCCTCGAGGTCTCGAGTTCGATTCCGACTACCGCGGAGTTTTGGGGTTGGGTTTCTCCTCCCCATAAGGAGATTAGAACCATCCCAGGAAGGACGGATGTCATAAGCCGAAAAGCGATGTAAGCCTATCTTTTTTGGTGTGAGATATCTAGGTCGAAAAAAAAAAAAAAAAATTGATTATTTAACATTTTGAGTAAAAAGGTCAATTTGCCTATAGGCTATACCACTTTTTGTAATTAAGCCTAAATAAAAAGCAAGAAAAGATGAAAGAGAGTCCCACAAGTGAAGTGACACAAACTTAGGGTTATGGTGAGATAGATGCAGTAGAGTAGCGCCCCACCAACATATATTTTTGCTGCTATATCATCATCAATTCATGGATGCTGGAAATGGAAATTCTTTGCAAAAACCTAATTTCCCTTTACAACTCTTAGAGAAAACAAATCACCATGATCATAATCAAGTCGAAGCTTCTTCCACCTCCAATTTCGCCGCCGTTTCGAATTCTTGCACACAGCAGCAGCTTAACAAGAAACCTCCACCCAAAAGAACTTCCACCAAAGACAGGCACACTAAGGTCGACGGCCGCGGCCGGCGGATCCGGATGCCGGCCACCTGCGCCGCCAGGGTTTTTCAGCTCACCAGAGAATTGGGTCATAAATCCGACGGCGAAACCATTGAGTGGCTGCTCCAGCAGGCGGAGCCTGCTGTGATCGCCGCCACTGGAACCGGGACTATTCCGGCGAATTTCACCTCGCTTAATATTTCCGTCCGGAGCTCAGGTTCGACACTTTCTGCTCCTTCGTATTTGAGGAATAATTGTTATTTTGGGCAGAGGGATTTTGAGGAGAGAAGGGTTTTGTTTCCCGGAGTTGGGTTGTCTGAGAGGTGTTCAATGAATTGCCTGACTGAGAATGTGAATGTGAATGTGAATCATGGTGTGTTGCAAGCCAAGCAGGAATTGAGTGAGACGGCGACGACGGCGGAAGGGGAGGTGGGTACGAGGCGGAGGCGGAGGCCAGAGGAAGATCTGCCGCCGGCGGTGCAAACCCAGATGGCGAATTATATGATGCAGTCGAGTGGAGGGTTCATCCCGGCGTGCCAAGTGAATATGAGTGGTGATCAATCTTTGTGGGGTTTCCCGTCGGTGGGGAGTACTTCTAGCCATTTTAGAGGGAATTTTATGAGTTTTCCGACGCCAATGGCGGCGATGTTGCCGGAGCAGCTGCAACTAGCTATGGGCAATGGTGGTGGTGGTGGCGGCGGGACGGTGGTTGATAATGGGCATTTGGGCATGTTTGCAGCTCTGAATGGGTTTAGGTATAATATTTCTGGTGGCGGAGGGACGGAGGCTCCGGCAAGTAGCCACCGCTCGGGTGGCGGCGATGACTGACTGATTGAAATTAAGAATCACTTCTGAATTATTAATATTACTCTAGAGTATGATTTGTGTGTCTTATTGATTTTCATCAATTTCTTTAAAAATATATATGTAATATAGGATATGAATTGAATATCAGGGTTTTGATCACTCTTTAGTAATCATAACCTGATTTATCAATATGATTGCGTGAAAATCGAGTTTGATCTTTTATATTTTTTAAAGCTAGTTTTGAAAAAGTTATTTAGGGCTTTGGGAAAATATATATGAAGAATATGGCTTTGACCATTATTTATCTGGGAAAGTATATATTTTTGGATTTAGATGATGTGTATTTCATTGGTACTATGTAGTATGTGGGAACTATGAAATTGATAATCGTACTCCTATATATTTATGCAAGGCCTTACAAATAAAATTAGTCAAAATGTTAAATTACAATGTTAAAATTGTAAGTACAATGTATTAGCTGAGATAATTTAATTTTTGTTGATCTCTGCTAAATATTAATAATTATTGATACAATGTGTATGGCAACTTAATAAGTGAAAACAGAAATGTAGTAGTGATAAATATATTTGTTGCTTTTACTGAGTGATCACTATATTTCTACCATTTGCAATAAAATTTGTTACAAGTGATTAATAATAATAACTTTTAGTACCATTATTTTTTTTTAAAACAAAAGTTCTTATTTACTAATTATTAACAACTTTCATGTTTTCACTTGAATTCTTATAACAACCTTTTTTTTTTAATAGTGTTAAACTTCAAGCAATGAGTCAAATGACTAACTTGCATGCAAGATTGTTAATTAAACTAAGTTTTCTTGCTCATCTTGCATTATATTGCTATTAATTATAAGTTGGGCTTAATTTAACTAACCTCATGTAGTCATGTTCTTACTTAAATCAGGTTTGAACATTCAACTAATAATATGACAATTACTGTTCACTTGCTATATATGTAAGTATTCACTCTCCTTGGAATGAAGTCTAACTCAATTTGCTCTATTATTATTATTCACTCTCTTGAGGTGAATTCTAGTCTCATAGTAATTAGTTTAAGAGAAAATTAATTTTTAGTATTGTAAGTTGGTCTACTTAGAGATTCAGTCTTTTTTCTCTTTCAATTTTGAAATAAGTTCTTTAAGTTGGAAAAATTCAGAGATTTAGTCATATGATATGTTATAACATGCAAAGTCTACTTGTTGAACTAATCGACATTCAATTTGGTGAAAAATTGGTTTTGGTGGGAAAATTGTTGAGTTGGCATTGAGTTGAAGGAAGAAAAACAAAATGGCTTAAATATCTTTCTGTATGTGTGAGAGAGATTGAGGTTGCATAAATTTTTAAAAGAGGTTCAAATGTTGGATGCATATAGCAAAGAGAGAGGCGACATTAATTTTCAGTTGAATCCCTTTCATCAGGTGGTATCACACTGCCCAAAATTTCCCAAAACTGATACCATATTTACTAAGTACTTTTCCACCATTTTCTCCTCTTTCTCATATAAGGAGGCTGCATGATCTCTTAGACTGGGTGGTGGGCTGACCTGGTTTGGCCCTACCACACATGCCCTACTGACATGTATCTCTGGACCCTTCATTAAATGTCGTGTTTCTTCACTAGCCTTTTTTTCCCCTTAAATATCTACGGTGGGGAATAGTAGTTCACGAACACAAGCACTCATATGGATCGGACTGAGGTCAATCGTGCTGTCACTAAAAACTTCTACCACTGAAAAACAAAACTGATTCCGTTTCTTGACTAGCTTAATTATTATATATATATATGTGTGTGTGAAAATAATATTAATGTGTGTCTTTAATTTCTTTCTTTTTCATCTTTTGCCGAGTATATTTGGAAGTAGGGGTGGCCACGGTTTCGGAACCACCGGTTTCGGTTTCAAAACTGTCGGTTCCGGTTCCACGGATTATGGGGCCAAGAAACCGAAACTGGAATTGGATTACACCGTTTCGGTTCTGGTTTTGGAACCATTAACCGATCAACAGTTCCGGAATCGTTGACCACGGTTCTGGTTCTGATTTGAAACCCGGTTTCGGTTCCATTTGGTCACCCCTATTTGGAAGGTTGTTGTATGAGTTTTGCGGTGCTGTATTAATGATCGATCCAATACATTATGGTCACTCTCCCTGTATGTGGCTGTTCTTTTTTGTAATTAAGTTTCATCAGATGGATATTCAGACCCACATACAGTACACAAACGTTGGAGGTTGAGCTGTAGTCTGTATATATATATTTTTCACAAAGGATTTTAATATATATTCTGTGGCGGAAATTCCTTATTGCTTCCATATTCTTTCCAAGTAGAAATCATCTTAATAAAAAGTCACATTATTGAATGATCCGTAATAATAAACACTACACATAATTTATAGTTGCATTACATTGTCAAAATCTTAAACTTCAAAAACTAAAACTTTAAAGTTGATAAATATAATTGACTCAAGTACACAACTATGTAACTACTAAGGGTTAGTCTCCTGTCAGACAGTCTAATGGATCTAGTTCGTTAAACAGATCCAAATATCCGACCCGTCAGCCCACCAACTGCCCGCACAAGTACCAATACCATATCCGTTGGGCGCTACTAATACATTTTAGGAGAGTTGCTAGTATATTTTAGGAGGACTACTAATACTTTTCGGATGGAAAACTAATATTTTTAGGGGTGCTACCAAATCTTTTTCAGGATGACTACTGATACTTTTTGGGGAAAGAACTAATACTTTAATGTGGAACTACTGATAGTTTTTATGAGGAAAACTATTTCTTTTCAAGAGGAATATTAAAATACATTTAATCAGAATAACATAATACTTTTTAATAAGACTACTAATACATTTTAGTAGGAATATTAATATTCTTGATGGAAAAAATAAATATTTTTCAAGATGATTACTAAAAAAACTGTTGAAGCAGATTACTAATATATCTCATCGTTACTACTAATACTTTTTTGAGGGACTGCTAATATTTTTCGGGAGAAATTAATTATATTCAGAAGAACTACTAAAATACTGTCAAGGGATCTACTACTACTTTTTCGAGGAACTACTAATACTTTTCGGATGCATTGCCCCAGAATATTACAAATATACCACTGGTGCATCAAATTACGAAAACATTCAGGTCGAGTTGGATCCGTCTAACAAAAAAAACTCGTTAAACAGTCTGACAGTAGTTCTTGTGAACTACTAATCAACCATCATCATCAATCATATTTGATATTTTTCTTGGGCGAAGTATTATCTTTCATTTATTCTTTATCTAAATTATATAAAACCAACTGGCCAATTGTTAGTAAGAAGAGAGTGTGTGTATATATATATTATTGAAATTAATGAATTGTAAAAAACACTATAAAAATATTACAAAGGAGCTGTATATTTAAAATGAGTAATAAAGAATTGAAAGTTCTTTAAGAAATAAATATTCACGACATACAAACTGAGGTCACCATGTGAATTTGTAGTAAGACATATGAAAAATAGATATGGAATATTATAATTACATTTTTATATATATATTTCTAAAAAAATGGCGGCCTAGCCATAATGGGCTTAGGCAAACGATCCGGACTTAAAAACTGATTTAAATGGTGCCAAAAAATTAATGGTCAGGTTGCTAAATTCCAAATTCGACCCTTTTAGAACCCTAGTACACACCCAATACAAAATTGCACCAAATGGAAAGGGATTTCTTCAATTCATTTGATATGGCTCATGTGATGAGCTTCGTTGATCATTGTTAATGCTGTTTTTGGTGTCAAAAATAAAAGAATTAAAACTATCCCACACTGTTTTGAAAATAAAAGGGATGGACACCTTAAAACTATTTAAGGAATTCATGTGTTTTGATTTCAAGTGCACGAATCAAATACACTATAATCTTGGTATTTTGATTCATCGGAATTCTTTTCTTGTATTCTCTAGTAGAGTTGGGAGAAGGGCGTGAGTTAGTCAAAGATTTGTAATAGTGTGGGAGTATTGGAGTCGGGAGAGAGAATTTATGTGTGACTGTATAAATTTTTCATACATTAGAATTGCTCTGCAGGTCATGATTTTTCTCCGATTTCGGAGTTTCCGCGTAAATCTTATATTGTGGTTTGTTGTTATTTTATTTCTCAATTATTTTTGCTTGTCTCTAGGAATGAATGAGGATCGATTTTCCCAAGAAGTGGTATCAGAGCCCGAGTTAGGTCTCTTGAAATTATGAGTATGCTCTGTGGTTGCAGATTTGTTTGATCTTCCACATAAGAAAATATTTCTTGAGAGGTAGGTTTCGAGGGTCTCTTAAAGTTCTTAGTATGCTCTATGGTTGCAGCATTGTCTGATCTTCCCCATCAAAAAGATTTTTGAGACGGTTATTCAATAGGTTATGGGTGTATAAGCACGTATGTCAAAGTTTTCAAATTCAATGAAATTTGACGTAGAGAAATTTAATGGAAAGATCAACTTTGGCTTGTGGCAAGTACAAGTAAAAAATGTGATGATCCAATCCCAGGTTACATAAGTAATCTGAAAGGAAGGTCAGGTTCGGGCAATTTTACCAAGTTAAATAGTGCTGGCGAATCAAACGGAGCATCTGACAAAGATTCTACAAAGTTTAGTATGAGTGATGAAGATTGGGGGGATCTGGATTTGAGGGCTGCAAGTACAGAACATCTGTGTTGGATAAAAATGTTCTTCAAATGAGCATGGGATTTCAAACACTAAGGAGCTATGGGAAAAGTTTGAGGTTTTGTACCAAGCAAAGGGTATTTCAAATCTGTTGTACTTGAAAGAGCAGTTTCACACACTGCAGATGAACGAAGGGTCTAAAATCTCAGATCATTTGAGTACACTCGATGGTATCATCTCAGAGCTAGAGGCAATTGGAGTGAAGATTGAAGATGAGAATACAACGTTACGACTTATCTTGTCTCTTCGACATTCCTATGAGCACATGAAGCCGATTTTGATGTATGAGAAAAAAACTTTAATTTTTGCTGAAGTCACATGTAAACTTCTTTCTGAAGATAGAAACATGATGAGTGATAAGCAAACTTCAGTAGAAAATTTAGTGATAGTGGCAACCAACAAATGGAGTAAGAAAGACTCCAAGAATGTTGTTTGTTGTAAGTGCGGAGAACCTGGGCGTACATAGCGTAATTGTCAAGGTGAAGCTGCCATGACAAATAGCTCTAAATATCCAAGGCTAACATTGTGATAGGTGAAGATTTTCTCTAAGGATAAAATGTACATCCTTATGGCATGTCTAATTGCCATGAAAGTGAATTTGATGGTGTTAGCAGGTCCTCAAGTTTGCACACATGCATTGACTTAGGATGGATGCAGGGTGTGTGATGGAAGTTATGTTATTGACTGAAGGACTTTCAGGAGAGTCAAGAGCTGGAAGTTGCACCATAGATTTCAAATGTTTTTCCATATGTGCCGAATGAAATTCTTAGAATGGCCTACTCTAAGTGGTCTACTCATATAGTGGAGTAGGTTGTTCTCTGGTTTGTTAGTTTTCTGGTTTGAGAATCATGATTGTTAGTAAGGACAATGGAGTTTCTTTTATTTTGTCAAGGTGGAGTTCGTTGTTTTTGGTGTCAAAAATAAAAGAAGTAAAACTATCCCACATAGCTTTGAAAACAAAATGGATGGACACCTTAAAGATAGCTAAGGAAATTATGTGTTTTGATTACAAGTGCACCAATCAAGTACACTATAATATTTGTATTTTGATTCTTCTAAATCCTTTCTTATATTCTCTAGTAGAGTTGAGAGGATGGTGTGAGGATTAGAGTGTATTGCTTAAGAGTGTTTTGCTTGCTTGCTCAGATTGCTTGAATGTGTGTCTTATACTCTCTCACAAATATTCTTCAGCTTTGTATAGTGACAGTTTGAAAAAGTGTTCATTGAAGAGAGAGACATTTTTCAAACTTTACTTCTTGAGCATTGGCTTGTCTTGTTATGCAAGATTTGATGTTGACCCTTCCTTAATTTAATGTTCTACAGGCTGCCTAAAATCTGCAGGTTTTCTGTGAACATCTCCTTGGTTCCCAGCTACTTGCACTCTTTCAGCAAGACATTTTTAAGGCTGCAGGTTTGTCCCCTTACCCTTTTGGGTAAGTCTTTGACTTTTTTATTCCAACAAACTTCTTCGACTTTCTTCAAGTCCTTTAGCTTCTTTACCCCTTTATTAAGTCTTCTCCATTCATCTGGGATGACTCAGCTGTTAGTCTACTGACAGACACAACTTTTTCACTTGACTGATGCTTTTCTTCGATACTCAGCTGCAACTCAGTTGATTCTTCACTGCATTTTTCAGTCGACTTATGTGATCTTCAACTTGGCTGCTTCTTTACTCATCTTATATTTCTTATCTATTACATAGTTGAATTACAACAGAAAATAGGGTCCCAACTTTCTAATCTAAGTTTTACATGCATCATCAAAATCTATACAAATACAATTCCCAACAGAGAACAATTTGGGTGTATTCAATTGGTCACATGACGACATGATTGGAATTGACCCAAAACACGCTTGCCATCATTTGAATATCGGCCTCTCCTGTAGGCCAGTAATACATAAGATTAGAAAGTTGGGACCAGATAGGCAGGCAACCCTGAAAACCGAAGTTGGTAAGTATTGGACAATCAGTTCATCCGGGAGGCCCTATATCCGAAATGGGTGGCCAACCCAGTCTCGGTCAAGAAATATAATGGCCAGTGGTGATTCTGGATTGATTTTGCCGACCTGAATAAGGCGTGCCCAAAAGACAGCTACCCTTTCCCGCACATTGGTTATATGGTGGACGCCACTTTGGTTCACGAGCTCATGAGTTTTATGGACGCGTATTCAGGGTGCAACCAGATCATAATGCACTCAAACGACGAGGAGAACACATCATTCTATTTAGCTCGAGGTCTGTATTGTTATAAGATGATGCCATTTGGGGCTCAAGAATGCAGGGGCGACCTACCAGAGGTTAGTTAACAAGATCTTTGACAAATTGATAGATGATAAGCTTGTCAAGTCTCCGTACGCATCCGATCACATTTTTGACTTGAATAAAATGTTTGCTATTTTGCGCAAGTATAAGATGATGTTAAATCCAAAAAAGTGTACATTACAAAAATCTTTGGGATATATGGTCAGTCAGAGAGGAATAGAGGCCAACCCTGATAAAATAAAAGCAATAATCGACCTCAAACCACCTAATTCAGTCAAAAAGTATAAAGTTTAACTGGTCGACCAATAGCCTTAAGTCGGTTTGTATCTCGATCCACATACAAGCGCAAAACCTTTTTTGAAATTATTATAAAAACAAGAACTTTGAATGGACCGAGTAGACACAGGCAACTTTTGAATCACATAAATAATATTTGTCCACCACTTCGGTCCTCCAAAAGCCGGGCTGAGGTGAAGTGTTGTATCTATACTTGGCCGTCTCAGAATATGTAGTCAGTTTAGTCCTAATCCGATTAGACAGTTCCATCCAACACCCAGTATATTATATCAGTCAAACCCTACATGATGCCGAGCTAAGATACCATCCAATGGAAAAACTAGCTTATGCATTGGTGATCTTGTCTCAAAAATTGAGACCTTACCTTTTGGAGCACCGTATCGCAGTTCTCAGAAATTATCCTTTGAAACAAGTCATGCATCAACCAGACACATCTGGCAGAATGATCAAGTGGGTAGGGTGTTTGATACATGTTTTTATCTTAATTTTGATGATTTTATTTTGTCACCAAAACAATGTTTTTAAAGGTTGTCCAAATACTCCTAAATGTTTTAAAATGGTTTTAATATTTTCCGGAGTATTTCCTCAAATATTATTTTCGATAATATTGGACAACACTTTTAATAATTTTATGTCAATGAGTTTTTACTTCAAAACAAGGTTCCTAAATGTTGTCTAAATACTTCCGATTTGTTCAAAATGTTTTTACTAATTTTTTGAGTATTTCTTGAGTTTTATTTTCGACAAAAATTGGACAACATTTTGCCTCGTGGTCGAAAAGGTCGATCCCATAGGGCAACCCGTGCACCAAGAGTAAGTTTGAAACAGAAAAATGAACTGAAGTAGAATTGGGCAGTCGCAGGGGCCGCATCGGGGTCGATCCGGTGCCGTCGACGGCCGTCGCCCCGGTCGACCGGTACTGCAAGTTTGCAATTGAAACATAACTTTTTTCTTTGGTTTTACACTTAGGGGGACGGTTGAAGTCGTGGTCGACCGGCCGAGGTACACGTCGACCGGTCGCCTTGTGTAAAATTACTGTGATTCGTTTCAAACTTCTATTTCTGTGCGACCGGTCGCCCTGTGCTTTGACAGCAAAAATATGACCGTTTGACAGCAGACACATTTCCTTAAATTGTGGGATTGATTTCTAACAACTATATTCTTGATTTTAATTGTATTTTTTTTGTAGATTTTCAATCCCCAAGAGGAGCCTATGCTTGATCAATCATCTCCTATAAATAGAGGAAGTTTTGGAGCAACCAATACAACAATTGAGATACAACACAACAAAATACACTTCAAGCAAATATTTGTTCTTCATTGTTATTATTTTTGTTGTATAATTTGCCTAGCTATTCACTTTCACATTCTTGAGGTCTAGGCTATTCTTGATTACACTTTGCACTCAAATTGTAATATTCATTATTGAGTTGTAATCTTGATTTTTGGTTATCATTCAAACACAAGATATCCTTGTGAGTGTTCTTGTGGTAAGAGCACACTTGGATGATCTAGGTGATAGGTGCAAGAAGATTGTGGTGATCTTCTTATTGAGGTGTTGAAGAATTTGGTATTCTTTAAGGTTGAAGATTGTGGTAATCTTCACAAGGTGCCGTTGAAGGAAGATTGTGGTAATCTTCAAAGGGAGATTGTGGTAATCTCCAAAGGTGGTGTTGAAGAAGAGTGTGGTGCTCTTCAAGGTGTTGTAAGTTGAATTTGTATTAATTTTGGTAATTAATAAAATTCTTTTTCTTTTTGAAATCCATCCCGGATATACTGGGGTGGTAGTAGATTAGGCTCTAGGTGGGTTGAACTACTATAAATCGACGCGTGTTGTTTACATTCCGCACCTTTATATTTGTCTTTGAGCTTTCGGTTTGAAAAATAGGGATAAAGAGGGATAAATCGAAAAGATGGAGATAATATATTCACCCCCTCTAGATTATCGTAGCCGCTTGGACTTACAAGTGGTATGAGAGCCAAACTCTTTGGCAAGCTCGTTTCACATCGCGAGTGAAGAGAAACGATCGTTGGCTATGAACGAAGCTCATCTTTCCGGCACCTCCACCACCAAGCCACCACTATTTGATTCCAAAAATTTTATTTTTTGGAAAGAAAGAATGGAATGCTACTTACAAGGTTGCGGGTTCGACATTTGGAACACCGTCATAAACGGAGAATCCATTCCGATGAAAGATACACCACACACCTCAAAAGGCCTCAAAAAGCTCAATGATGAAGAAAAAGAAAATCATCTCCTTAAACGGTAAAGCTCTCAATATTTTGTATTGTTCATTTACTAATTTAGAATATGAACATATTGTAGGAATAAAATCGGCACATGAAGTATGGCAAAAATTAGAAGCCATCTATGGAGTATTTGCAAATGAAAGGAGTCAAACAAAAGCATCCACTTCTCAAAGGGATACAAGTTCAAATCTAGGAACAAACTTCTTACAACTTCCAATTACGAAGAAGTTGAATATTGTTTTATGGGTATCGAAAAAGAAAACGAGGTATGTCTTAAACCCTCTACTTCCTATGATATTGTCATTCAAAATGATTATAATGATTTACAAAATGATTTTGATGAATTACAAAATAAATTCCAAGACTTACTTGTTAAATACAAAAATTTGAAAAAGGAATTCATCGTTTTGAAAAATGATAAGGATGGTTTATTTACTTCCTATGAATCACTATCATGTGCTCACACCACCACACTTGATAAAGTGAGAAATCTTGAGAAAGAAAATAGTACTCTTGTTGAGGATATAAATTGCTTAAAAAAATGATTTATCTAAATCCAACTTAGTACCGATAAAATGACCAAAATCGTTGATTGTTGAAACTAGAACTTGATCATAAGTCTAAGGGTGTCAATCACATGAAAAAGAATCAAGTCTCTAAGCATGTTGGTCATTATGCTTCTAGAATTATTACATGCTTCTATTGCGGTAAAAAGGGTCATACGGCTAATTTTTGTCGAGCTAGAAATAGCTCTAATTATTGTTGGAGACCTAAAAGTCTCAAGACTAATCCTAAAGGACCCAAACACATAAGGGTACCACAAAATAATGTGTTATTAGGTATCCGTGAAATAATGATCGAAGAAAATTCATACCGCTAAGAAGACATCAAATGACCGTTTCATTTGATCAAAGAAGAGAAACTATTCACAACAAAGCCAATTTCCAAGAAAAGGATATAATCAAAAATGGGAAGAACACAATCTTTGGAAATGGCAAAGACATCATCAACAAGATGATTTTCAAAGAAGAAGAGACTCTCAACAAAGGGAAAGCAACAAACCTTGGAAATGGAGTAATCAAAGAAGTCATCATCAACAAAGTGACTTCTCAAAGGGAAGATATCATCAACAATGGGAAAGACACAACCCATGGAAGCGGCGTAATTTGTAAACCGTATCTCCCCATTTATATATGCATCTTATTTTAATTTTATGCATATTTTTATTCGTGTCTTTATTGCAAAAATGAGTTTTCAAGTATTTTTTTAACTTAGGTCGTTAATATATTTGTGAGTTTCATAATTTTTTAAAAGAAGACCTTACATTTTTTTATAAAACTTGTGTGCATTTAATTAGACTTATGTGGCTTATTATCTCTTATGAAATCTTATAGCATAAGCTATTTTTGATATCTCCTATTACTTGCCTACACTTGTACTTTTTATGCAAATTGTGTTTAAGAATTGTGTAGGATATATATCTCTTATACATTGGCCATTTCGTCATCAAGTTTCATAAACTATCGAGGTATGTTGACTCGTATTTTTCTTAGAACTCGATATTATGCTTATGCACATATCTTTCAAGATATTTCACTTTAACCCCTTAAGTGCCCCTAAATGATTTTGCAAATTTGTCTTAAAAGGGCACTACTCGCTAAGTCTCGATTTTCTCAAATTTATGTTTTCCCGAAACCCGTATTTGTTGGACTTTGATCCAAAATTATCTTTTTGTAAAGTTTTAAAACTTTTGGGGTGAAAAATCGAATTATTGAAAAACCCGAGAATAAAAAAACACTGGGACGGGCCATCAGGCGGGCGGCCAGGTCACCTGCGCACTCGACCGGTCGCACCCTACCTTGACCGGTCGCCCAGTACAAAATCACTAGTTAAAAACGTTCTGTTCTTCTTTTTGAAACAGACGAAGCAAAATCCCTAAAACCCTATAACAACGTTCTTCATCCCCTTTCTTCTACAATCTTCAATTCTTCATCAATCCTTGTAATCTTTCTTACTAATTCACTTCTTTTTGCAAGAACTTCACATATATGGCACCTCCAAGAAATTCTACCGAACGAAATCCTCAAAAGAGGAGAAGGAGGCAAAGGGGAGAATCTTCTTCCAATCCCCAACAAGATGATATTCTACAAGGAGACTATCAAAATCGGCTTACGGAAGAGGAGATTGCCGAATTAAGAGCCGGGGTTTCAAAATCGAGCATTCATTGGGACTCTAGTAAGTTATCACTTCTCTACGAGCCTCCCTCTAGAGCTAATAGATTTCGATTTTTAAATAAACTTGCGGAGGAACATTATGAGAATATTGGATTGAATGATAAGAAAATTGCGTGCACTCGTAGGTTCGTTTTCAAGCATTTCATGATGAATTTCCGGATATTAGAGCTTATTTTGAAATTCAAGGATGGGTTTCACTTTGGGATAATCCGTGTTTGCATTATGATGACGAGCTTATAAAACTTTTTTATGCAAATATGTGGATTGTTGATGCTACGATAGATAATCCGTTGGAACTTCACACATTTATTAATGGTAGGCATTTTTCATGGACATTGGCCGATATTTGTAATCACTTTAACGTGCCAAATGATGGAGTGGTCAATGTGGATTGCGCTCATTGGGATGATAACATTTTCGGTGTTTCACTAGATGATGTGAAAACCTTTTTAGGAGTATATCCCGAAGTGACATACTCGGCAATGCCGCCAAATTATCGGATTATATCTATCATTTGCTCCTATTGTGTTTGTGGAAAGGAAATAAAACGAGTAATCTCGAACTCTTTCTCACCTATAAGATTGTTCGAGGAGAAAGAGTAAATTATGGGGCAATTTTTGTATATTGCTTATTGGAATCTAGAAAGCTTACCAAGAAAAAATATACCTTGGGAAATTTGATTTGCCGACTCTTATACTTATCGGGATACCTGGAAAATGAAATGAATACCGAAATTCATCACAATGATTTTGATAATGCCAACATTCTACAAATGGTAAGAATGCGACGACATTTACCACGGGTTCCTACCAAAGCCGCTAGGGGGGCGTGTTCGACATCAACAACAACCTCGGGATGATTTCTTTAATGACAATGAGGTTGAAAATATTGGAAGAGGTGAGTTTGACGAACAAAGAGATGATGAAGAGGAAAATGAAGAAGAAAATGTGGGAAATGAACAAGAAATTAGGGAGGAAGAAAATGAGGAAGGAAATGAAGACGAGTTGGATGTTGAAGATCTAAATCTCAAAGAGAGAATGGCCAAAGTGGAAAGAGAAACATTTAGAGATGTGGCCTCTCTTAGAAAAGAGCTCCGGGGTGTGAAAAAGGAAAATTCTAGTTTGAAAAAGTCAATTGGCAAATTGAAGAAATTCATCAAAGATCTCATTCCTGGAACTTGCTTCTCCTCGGATGAGGAATGATATCCCCACCCCCTTCACTCTCTAGCATTTTCATGTTGCTTTGCATTTTGATGAACTTTTGTAAAACTCTTTTGTACTAATGATATTTGCTTATTTTCTTAAAAGGGTTAAAATTGCAAGTTGTAATGACTTGTGGATGATCATGATCTTGATGGAGTATTTGATGGTAAAAAAATACTCTTATATGGCATGGTTTGATAATTGGTATGAAGTACTTGATGGTAAAAGTGCTTCTCTTAATGCTTTGATAATTATGCTTAGATGGATATGTTGGAACATATGATATATCATACTTGTATTGTTTGTATCACTTGATGGATGCTCTAATTTTTGGCATTTGTAATGCCTTGATCTCTCTTTGGTTAAATTATCTAAATTGGGTTGAACCCTTGAGAATCTTTTTTGAGCCTCTTATTTGATGGACAAATATTGCATATCTTGTATATGATTCTATTGAGCTTTGAAATAAGGATGATTGATGATGGTATGGAAATTTTCTGGTTTGAACCATTTACAAAGGTCATATACAACCTCTTTTATTTTTTCACGCACACATAGTGTTCGATGAAATGTTTCAATGAAAATTTCAACTTCTACATGATTCTCTAGCTTCCAAATGTCTTAAAATCTTTTTGAGATCATGTTTTTGGCTAACAAATGAGCTTATGGATTTCTTATGATATATTTCTCCAATTTTTTTTTGGAGTTTTCAAAGCTTAAATTGCTCAACGGTTGATAAACCGTCCCTTTGGTGCACTTTGATAATGCTTCTATCATCCTAACACTCTTTTTGATGATTACAAAGGGGGAGAAACAGGAAATTGGCTCATTAGCTCAAAGAAGCTAATAAAAGCTTGTTATAAAAGCTATAAGCTATGGCTCATAAAAGCCATAAGTTATGATTCATTTTTAGTCCAATTATTGCTTGATGGACTTATACAAATGTTTAATGATGTTTTGTGACAGGGGGAGCTTATAAGCTCTTGTACAATTTGTAAAAGCTAAAGCTTTTAGCTTATGGATAATTGCTTTTTCATTATTCTTGATATGCTTGTTGATAGGGGGAGCTTGTGCTTATTATTGAATATATTCACCCCCTACTTGGTTGCTTTAATATTTTTGGAAATTTTGGTTGCTTCCAAACGGTCAAATGTTTTTACCGGAAAATCATTTCTAAAATTGCTCTCTTAGTTTGTGTAAAAATTGTTTTGGTTTGTAATCATCAAAAAGGGGGAGATTGTTTGATACATGTATTTATCTTAATTTTGATGATTTTATTTTGTCACCAAAACAATGTTTTTAAAGGTTGTCCAAATACTCCTAAATGTTTTAAAATGGTTTTAATATTTTCCGGAGTATTTCCTCAAAGATTATTTTCGATAATATTGGACAACACTTTTAATAATTTTATGTCAATGAGTTTTTACTTCAAAACAAGGTTCCTAAATGTTGTCTAAATACTTCCGATTTGTTCAAAATGTTTTTACTAATTTTTCGGAGTATTTCTTGAGTTTTATTTTCGACAAAAATTGGACAACATTTCTGTCTCGTGGTCGACCGGTCGCCCTATAGGGCAACCCGTACCTGAAGAGTAAGTTTGAAACAGAAAAATGAACCTGAAGTCGAATTGGGCAGGTCGACCGGTCGCCCAAGGGGTCGACCGGTGCCGTCGACCGGTCACCCCCCCGGTCGACCGGTACCTGTAAGTTTGCAATTGAAACAAAACTTTTTTTTTTCTTTGGTTTTACACTTAGGGGACCGGTTGAAGTCGTGGTCGACGGTCGAGGTACACGTCGACCGGCCGCCCGTGTAAAATTCTTGTGATTCGTTTCAAACTCCTATTTCGTGCGACCCGGTCGCCCCGTGCTTTGACAAAGAAAAATATGACCATTTGACAGACACATTTCCTTAAATTGTGGGATTGATTTCTAACAGGCTATATTCTTGATTTTAATTGTATTTTTTTGTAGATTTTCAATCCCCAAGAGGAGCCTATGCTTGATCAATCATCTCCTATAAATAGAGGAAGTTTTGGAGCAACCAATACAACAATTGAGATACAACACAACAAGATACACTTCAAGAAAATATTTGTTCTTCATTGTAATTATTTTTGTTGTATAATTTGCCTAGCTATTCACTTTCACATTCTTGAGGTCTAGGCTATTCTTGATTACACTTTGCACTCAAATTGTAATATTCATTATTGAGTTGTAATCTTGATTTTTGGTTATCATTCAAACACAAGATATCCTTGTGAGTGTTCTTGTGGTAAGAGCACACTTGGATGATCTAAGTGATAGGTGCAAGAAGATTGTGGTGATCTTTTTATTGAGGTGTTGAAGAATTTGGTATTCTTCAAGGTTGAAGATTGTGGTAATCTTCACAAGGTGAGTGCCGTTGAAGGAAGATTGTGGTAATCTTCAAAGGGAGATTGTGGTAATCTCCAAAGGTGGTGTTGAAGAAGAGTGTGGTGCTCTTCAAGGTGTTGTAAGTTGAATTTGTATTAATTTTGACAATTAATAAAATTCTTTTTCTTTTTGAAATCCATCCCGGATATACTGGGGTGGTAGTAGATTAGGCCCTAGGTGGGTTGAACTACTATAAATCAACGCGTGTTGTTTACATTCCGCACCTTTATATTTGTCTTTGAGCTTTCGGTTTGAAAAACAGGGATAAAGAGGGATAAATCGAAAAGATGGAGATAATTTATTCACCCCCTCTAGATTATCGTAGCCGCTTGGACTTACATAGGGGAGCTTAGTCAATTTGATATATTGTACGAACCCCGAACAACCATAAAGGGGCAAGCTCTTGCATATTTTGTAGCCGAGTTCACGCCAATAGTCCAACTTAATATTAGCGAAGAAAGACTTTACGACTTTTTGTCGATGGATCTTCCACTGCAGACCGACCAGGGGGCAGGATTATGCTAACCAATCCTAATGACAAATGTTACTGCTCGGCTGTGCGCTTTCAGTTCCCTGCGATGAACAATGAAGTCGAGTACGAAACTTTATTGGCAGGATTGGAAATGGCAACCTCCATGGGTCTAAAGAAGTTAATTATTCACAGTAACTCTCAGCTCATTGTGAACCAGACCAACGGGGACTACGAAGCCAAGGAGCCCAAGTTATCTCAATACTTTGAGCTCGCGAAGAGTAAACTGTCTGAAATTACAACATAAGTTATTCTTATTCCGAGAAGTGAAAATGTACAAGCAGATGCCCTAGCTCGACTTGCATCCAGCACGGGCACCGACCTGATTGAAAATGTGACAGTTAGCCATCTTTCTTCTCCATCTTTGGGTGTAACCAAGATCAATACCAATGAAAGTGTCGAGCTAACCTCGATGACCCCAATTATCTAGTATCTCATGCACGGTATCTAACCAGAAAATAAAGGTGAAGCAACGACATTAAGAACACAGGTTGTCCGATTCACAATTGTAGATGGGATCTATATAAACGTGGCTACTCGGTTCCCTTGTTCCGGTGCCTGTCTGAGAGTGAAGCCGTGTACGCTCTCAGTGAAGTCCATAAAGGTATTTTTGGAAATCATGCTGGGGGGCGAATTGTTGGCCTATAAATTGATCCAACAAGGATATTACTGGCCTTCACTTAAACATGACATCATCTCACAAGTCAAGAATGTGAAAAATGCCAAAGATTTACAGCTCAGATCAAGTGCCCTCCTGAGCAGCTCACCTCGGTATTCAGTCCATGGCCATTTGCCAAGTGGGGAGTTGACCTAATCGTACCTCTCCCCATTGGCAATGGGGCGTGAAGTATGCCATAGTAGTAGTTGATTACTTTACAAAATGGGCAGAGGCAAAGCCCTTAGCAAAAATAACCGAGGAGAAGATCATGGATTTTATCTAGAAGTCAATCGTCTGTCGGTTTGAAATACTCTACTCAATAGTGATAGACAATGGGAAGTAGTTCATCCTTTTGTCCTAGCTTATAGGACTGAGGCGGTCATCCAAGTTGAGACCAAAGCCCCAACCTTCCGAGTTGCAAAGTTTTCTAAGGATACAATTGAAATTGTCATGCGCGCCGAGTTGGATTTGTTACATGAGAAGAGATGTAGTACAGAGGTGAAAAATGTAGTGTGTATAAGCAAAGAAGTGAAACAGATGACAATTCTAAAGTGAGGGAGAGAAAATTCCAGGTCGGTGATCTAATCTTGAAGAGAATTACTGGAGATGATCCTGGTCCACTAAAGCCAACCTGGGAGGGACAATATTGAATCAGCAAAGTCTTGCAGAATGGGGCATACGAGCAAGAATATTTAAATAGAGAAAAATTCAACCACCCATGGAATGTAATTTACTTGAAGAAGTATAATCAATAAAACATTTGTTCTCAACCTAGCTCCGAGCAAGTTAGTTATCTTTTCTTTCAATTATATCGCATTAGTCTCGGGCTAGCTCCGAGCATATCACTTACAACCATTACAACTTATAGACCTCGGCCTAGCACCGAGCACATTACTTAACAATTTTCATTATGTCTTATTAATCTCAGCCTAACACCAAGCACGATACTTGATAATCTTCATTATTCTAGTAATATCGGCTATGCAAACATCAAATTAAGCATCTCGGCTTGACACCGATCACATGATAAAAAGAACTAAAAAAGTACAAGTCCAAATGAACATGAAGTAAAAAGAGTGAAAGGAAATTTCATTAAACGCAAAAATATTTACAACTGTTTGGCCCGAGGCGAATTACATAATAGCAAAAAAGGAAAAAAAACCCTAAGGGGCCTGGGGTGGTTCGATAGCAAAGGGATGGTCCAGAGGCTGCCCGCTGGAGGCTACTTCCTCAACATTTTCCTCATCGACTTCAGCATTTCCTTTCTCCTCTGAATCAGCAGCTTCAGGGTATTGTGACCCTCCACCTCAATCTCAATTGTAAGTTTCTTGAGCTCATCCTAGAGCTGAGCAACAGTCTTTCCCTTCTTGAGCTCCCCCAAAAATTCATACATGCTCGCAGCATGAGCACATGTGAACATGAAACCACATGTCAGAGATTTTTTGAAGGCTTTCACGACCGCCTGCCCAGCCTCCTAACGAGCCTCCTCCAACTGCTTTGTGAACCCCTCCTCGCGCTTGGACGTCTCTTCCTTCAGCATATTGACCTACTCGTTGAGGACCTCATCCGTCTTTCTCAGCCTCCTTCTTAGCAGCTATAGCATCATGCCCGGCCTTGTTCGCATCAGCTTTCTTCTTCTCAACCTCTTTGTCTGCAGTTCCAAGGACTCCTAGACACCAGCACAGAGGCCATGGGCATCCTCCAAATTTTGATGATGCATGGTCAGAATGCGCCCATCGCAAACCATGTGCCACAGGGTCCCGATGATCTGACCCGAAACACCCATGCAATATTGGATCTTCTCCTCCATGTTGGTGCCTTGGCAAAACTTTTCTTTGCCCATGATCCAAGACCGGGCTAGGACATCCCTAGCAGCTCGTCTAGCCTCGGTTAGGTCTACAATATTCTCGTCAGTGGGAGTGGAGCACTTGGAAAACTACACAAACCAGTGCGGCCTCAGCTCGACCATTTGCTCACAAGGCTTCTCTCGGCCAACATTAGAGGGACGAAGTGACCTTCAGGTCCCAGATCATCAGAAAAAGTCCTCCCAGGGACATCAGTTGTACCAGAAATAAGGATGATAGGATCCACCCTGGGAGTTTGCTCATTCCCGGGGATTTCTTTTCCTCATGGGCTCCTCTGTCTCAGGCCCCACATTCCTCTTGCCTGCTGGATTTCTTTTTTCTGCTCGATCGTCTTCTTAGTAGGGCCTCCAACCACTTTCTTCACCTTCTTAAGGTGGCCCATTACGTCCATGTCAGCTTGAGGAGCTGCGCAAAAATTACAAGAGTATTAAAACTTGCAAAATAAACGCTATGTACATGAAATAATGGAATACTTTACCTTGAGTATTTGTTCTCTGTTCAGTCCTTCAAGGTTCAACATTTGCTCAATCATCTGCTCATCCCTTTGTTCTGGAGCCTGAGTTTTTGCTCTTTGTTCGGTGTAAGAATGGGCTAAAGGATTATGGCATAGACCTGCTTGGATCAGGTTGGCATCAAGGGTCAAGGCCTTAATACTTTTGCTCGTCCTCGAAGGCCCATTAATCTTCTCAAGTCTCTCCATGAACTCTTCGGAGAGTCATTCTCGGGAAGGTCGGTTCTCTGCAAAAATAATAATTAACAATTAGAATTTTCTGGAAAAAGTAAGGAACCAAGAAAGAAACTTATGAAAATCATATCTAAAGTTGAGGTGGGGGGCAAGGTACTGCTCGCCCTTACTCCTATAGCTCATCCACTCCCCATCAACCCAAAATCACTAATCCTTCCAGTCCTTCAAGGACCTAGGAAGGCCTTCAACAAGGTTATCTGGGTACCTAGGTTGGGTAACCAGATAGTACCACCCAGATGGTCACCCCTTGCGGTTGCTCGAAGTGGCTTTTCACAGGAAGAGCTTATTGATTTCATCGAACGTGGGCCTGGGGAATTGATGTCTGTGAAAGAGGATGACCACCCAATTAGTCTTCTCTAGGAGAGAGGGTGCACCTGTGCCAGAGCAAGTTTCCATCTCCAAAACCACTTTGTGATCAGCCTCGAAAGAGGAAACCTCAGCCCGTATTGAAGGCTGCGAGAATATATTGGAGTGCATCACACCGGCGGGTTTTTTGGCACCTCGTCAAGCTTGGTGGTAGGGTCTTCAACCGAAACTTTTACGTTAAATTCTTGGTTTTGGCTATCCGAACCAGACATAATTAAAAACGGAAGAAGGAAAATTACCTAAAAATAAGCTGGGAAGTTTTTTTTGTTAGATAATTTTATCGTAATTTTGATGATTTCATAAAATTGAGTTTTATACCAAAACAATGACCCCAAATGTTGTCCAAATACTTCAAAATGATTTAAATGATTTTTACTAATTTTTTGGAGTATTTCTTGAACTTTATATTTGCAAAATTCGGACAACTTCTCTGTACTTAGGTCGACCAGTCGCCATATAGGGCAACCCGTACCTGAAAGTTGTGTGAAACAGAGAACAACCTGTTTGCTGGAAATGGGGAGGGTGTCGATCCACCTAGAGGCGACTGGTGCCGAAGTTATTTTCCCTTCCCGTTTCTCTCTATTTTGAGGGGAACCGGTCGAACCCAAGGGACACCGGTTCAACCCTCTGGTTGACCGGTCCGACCCCCAAGGCAATCCGTGTTTTTATATTTCAAACGTCTTTTTTGTATTAGAGGTCAATCGGTCGCCCTAAAGTTTTATCAGCAGAAACTATCCATTGCAGCAGACAACGTTTCATGAAATTATGGGATTGACTTCTAACAGTTATTTTCTTCAATTGATTGACATTTTTTTTTACAGATTTCACCCTCCTAGGAGGAGCCTATGCTGGTATTCAAATCAAGTAGATCTCCTATAAATACCTGAAGGTTTGAAGGATCAACATAATAACACAAGCATACAACACAACAAGAAAACCAACAAACTTCTTTAAGCTTTCATTTTCAACATTCTTATTGTAATAACCTAAGCACATCATTTTCACATCTTGATTACTAGGCTTTCCTTCTTGATTACACTTGCACTTTTGAGTTGTAATATTTCATTTAAAGTGTAATCTTGATTGTATTTGTAACATAATCCAAAACAAGAAATCATTGTTAGTGTTCTTTTGGCAAGAACATGTTTGGTTGATGAGAGGTGATTGATTGAAAAGCTTGGTGCTTTTCGTGTTGAAGAGTTTGGTGCTCTTCGAAGCGTTGGAAGAGTTTGGTGCTCTTCGAGTTGGAAGATTGTGGTAATCTTCATAGGTGGTGGTGTAAGAAGAGTGTGACACTCTTCAAGGTAAATGTTGTATTTATTTGGTATCAATAAACCTTTTCCGTTTCGAAATCCATTCGAACGTACCGGGTGGTATAGGATTAGGCCCTAGGTGGGTTGAACCTCTATAAACATTGTTTGTTGATTTATTTTCTACACTTTTATTTCTTTCTCACCTTCATATTCGAAAAAGATGGTGTGAATCGGAAAATCGGGAAAATCTATTCATCCCCCTCTAAATTTTTTGTAGCCACTTGGACTAACAAGTGGTATGAGCCAAACTCTTTGGCAAGTTTGTCTTCCACTGCGAGTAGAGAGGAAAGATCCATGGCTACGAACGACAGCTATCTTCCAACCGGTGCTTCATTCAATAGACCGTCTCTCTTCGACTCTAACAATTATGAATTTTGGAAAGATAGAATGGAGTGTTTCTTACAAGGTTGCGGGTACAATATTTGGAACACATTTATTAATAGAGTATATATCCCAATGGAGAAAAAGGAGGATGGAACTCAAATCCCCAAAGCCATCGAGCAATTCGATGATGAAGATAAAAAAATATTCTCCTTAAACTACAAAGCTTTTAACATTCTTCATTGTTCTCTTACCGCTACAGAGTATAATCGTATTAGATGAATTCGATTCGATCCGCTCATGATGTGTGGGAAAAATTGGAAGTTATCTACGAAGGAACAAAGAAGGTGAAACAAGCTTGAAAGACCATGTTGGTCAAAGAGTTCGAAAATTTCACTATGAATGATGGAGAAATTATCTCTAAAATGGTTGAAAGGTTTGACAACATTGTAAATCCTCTAGTTGCACTTGGGAAAATTATTTTCGAAGAGGATAAAGTCACCAAAGTTCTAAATGTTCTTCGCTCCTCATGGTCCGAAAAAGTTACCGCTATTACGGGAGCTCAAAATTTAGAAACTCTAAATTTTGATGAGCTTATCGGCAATTTTCTCATCTATGAAGTTCATACCAATGAAAGGAGTAATTCAATTTCTCAACCGGATATGGGTTCAACTCCAAAAGGTCTTGCCTCAAAATCGAAAAATTATTATTCAAGTGATGAGGTAGATGAACAAGAAGATGAAGATGAAGAACCTATTAGAAAATTTACAATATTTGTAAATAAGAACAAGGAAAGAAAAGCAAGAAACAAGTTTTGCTTTAGATGCGGAAAACCCGGACACTATGTTGTCGATTGTCCAAAATAGGAAGAAGAATAAAGGAATAAAAAGCACTTTCACAAAGCCTTGAATACCGAAGCCGAAGCAAAAATGTGCGATGAGCTTCTTGCAACATCTGATGATGAAGAAGCCGAGCAATGTCTAATGGGCATTGAAGAAGACAATGAGGTACGCTCTAATTCTTCCATCTCTTTTATTAATGAATTGCAAGGTGATTTTGATGATCTTCAAAATGAATTCTAAAGCATACTTTTTAAATACAAAACTTTGAAAAAGGAATTCAACACCTTAAATAATAAAAAGAATAGTTTATTTGTTTCATATGAATCACTTTCTTGTGCTCACACTACTACACTAGAGAATGTTAAAACTCTTGAAAAAAAATGAATCTCTAATTAAGGATATTGATTGCATGAAAAATGATATGATGAAGTTTAACTTGAGTACCGATAAAATGACCAAAATTCATGATGTTCAACGTTGTGATCATTTGAAACTAGGACTTGGTTATAAGCCAAATGCTATCAATGATATGAAAAAGAACCAAGTACCTACTTATAGGAATCATTATGCTTCCAAAAATATTACTTGTTTCTATTGCGGTAAATGTGGTCACACAACAAACATGTGTCGGGCTAGAAATAGCTCAAATTATTATTGGAGACCTAAAAGTCTCAATGCTAATCCCAATCGACTCAAACATCTGAGTGTACCATAAGATAATTTCATGTTAGGTACTCGGCGCAATAAAAGTCAAAGGAAATTCAAATCGTCAAATAGATAACAAATGTTCGTGTCATTTGATCAAAGGAGAAGACATTATCAACAAAATCATATTTCAAGAAAAAAGTATAATCAACAATGGGAAAGACACAACCCTTGGCAATGGCGATATTTGTAACTCTTATCCTCTTCTTGAATTATGCATTTTTTCGTCTTTTATAATTATTGCACATATTCGTGTCTTTATTCATGTCTTGATTGTCAAATTTCTTTTTCAAAATATTTCTTAAAAATGAGGTCTCAACTATATACTTTTGGATTTTTATATTTCAAAAAAGACCTTATATAGATTTTCTATAAGCACATTGGAACTTACATGTTTTATCAAACTCTTGTTGGTTATTACAAAAGCATAAGTATGTGCTACTTGTCTAATTTATAAAATGATTTCATATTATTGACTTTTACACCAAAACAATAACTCCAAATGTTGTCCAAATATTTGAAATAATTTAAATGATTTTTACTAATTTTTTGGAGTATTTATTGAAGTTTATTTTTTGACAAAAATTGGACAATACTTTTGTTTCGAGGCCAACCAGTTGCCCTAGAGGGCAACCCATGCCATAAGATTGAAAACTGAAACATAATCGAAACAAAAAGAAAGATCGACCACCCAGTCGACCGGTTCCTGAGTTGGTTCAAATTGTTAAAAATGTTTCTGACTCAAAATTCTTCAAGGGTGACCGGTCCAGTCAAGGGCGTCCGGTCAAACCCTAGGTCGACCGGTCCAACCCCCTGGATCGGGCCACCCCTTTGTTTTTCATGTGTATTTCAATTTTAAACGTATTTCTTATATTAGAGGTCGACTGGTCGATCTAAGGTTTTATTAGCAGAAACTATTCGTTGCACAACATACAACTTTTCATGAAATTGTGGGTTTGATTTCTAACAACTATTTTCTCCATTTGATTTGCAATATTTTTCCAGATTTCAATCTCCAAGGAGGAGCCTATTGTTGGGATTCATATCCCTGAGCTCTCCTATAAATAGTTGAAGGCTTGAAGCAACACAATACAACAATACAAGCAATACAAACAACAAGCAAACTTCATGTTCTTCACTTTCATATTCTTGTTGTAGTTAGCCTAAGTCTTTCCCTTGCACATTTTAAGTATTAGGATTTATTCTTGATTACACTTGCACTTCAAAGTTGTATACTTCATTTGAGTTGTAATCTTGAATTGCTTTAAATCATCCAAAACAAGACATCCTTGTTAGTGTTCTTGTGGTAAGAACACACTTGGTCGATTCTAGGTGTTGAAAAGTGTGGTGCTCTTCATTGTTGTAAGACGATTGTGGTAATCTTCATCGTTGGTGTTGTAAGAAGAGTGTGGTACTTTTCAAGGTAAAGGTTGTAATAATATGGTATCTATTAATAAACTTTTTATTCCTTTTTGAAATCCATATCGGGCATACCGGGTGGTAGAGGATTAGGCCCTATGTGGGTTGAAACTCTACAAATCATTGAGTGTTGTTTACATTTCTGCACTTTTATTTTGGTCATCATCTTCATATCCCAAAAAGAGGACGTAAATCGGAAAATCGGGAAAATATATTCACCCCCCTCTAGATTTCCGTAGCCACTTGGACTAACAAGTGGTATCAAAGCCAAACTCTTTGGCAAGCTAGTTTAATCTTTGCGAGTAAAAAAGAGATCCATAGCTACGAGCAAAAGCTACCTCACCACCGTGCCTCCACCAACAAGCCATCACTATTCGATGCCAACAATTATGCTTTTTGGAAAGACCGAATGGGATGCTTTCTACAAGGTTGCGGCTTTGATATTTGGAATACGGTTATAGATGGGATAGCTCAACAACCAAGAAATTGGATGGAACCACTGTCCTCAAGATTCTCAAAGAATTTGACGATAACAACAAGAAGTCATTTTCTCTAAACGGTAAGGCCTTAAATATTTTGCATTGTTCTCTTACCTCCACCGAGTATAATCGTATTAGAGGAATAAGGCCCGCACATAAAGTATGGGAAAAATTGGAAACTATTTATGAAGGTACAAAGAAAGTAAAACAAACAAGAAAAACCATGCTTGTTAAAGATTTTGAAAACTTCATTATGCTGGAGGAAGAAGGTATCTCAAAAATGGTGGAAAGGCTAGACAACATAGTAAATCCACTTTTGGCGCTCGAAAAGGTTATCTCGGAGGAAGATAAGGAAACCAAAGTTTTAAATGCACTTCCTGGCTCATGGTTCGAAAAGGTGACGGCTATTACGGAAGCACAAAACCTTGAGACTCTCAAGTTTGATGAACTCATTGGAAATCTTCTCATCTACAAAGTCTATCTCAAGGAAAGAAAGAAGTCCAAATCGTACACCTCACAATCGGGTATGCAATCTACTCCCAAAGGTCTTACTTCTAATAATTCATATTATGCTAGTGATGAGGATGATGGGGAGATGGTCGCCCTTGTCCGAAAACTTGCCAAGTTTGTAAATAAAAATAAGGCAAGGAAGTATAGAGACAACTCGTGTTTCAAATGTGGGAAACCTGGGGATTATATAGTTGATTGCCTAAAATTAGCGGAAGAGGAGCAAAAGAAGAAAAAGCTTTTTTCGAAAAAAAAAGGCTCTAAATGCGAAAGTCAAAACATGGGATGAGCTTCTTGCCACATCCGATGAAGAAGAAGAAGTCAAACATGGTCTCATGGCCAAAGACGATGAAAACAACGTGTGACACTGTAACTCTTCATCTTCTTCTTTAATTGATGAACTCCAATGTGATTATGATGATTTACAAAATGAGTTTAGAGATATGATTTGTAAATACAAAATTTTGAAAAAGGAGTATAAAGAGCTTAAATTAGAAAAGATAAATTATTTACTTCTTATGAATCACTTGATCATGCTCATACTATTACTCTTACAAAAGTTCATAGTCTCAATTCTGAAAAACAAATGCTCACAAAAGAAATTGAAAATTTGAAAAAGGATGTGCAATGTTTCTTTGAGTACAGATAAAGTTACAAAAATTCTTGGTGCACAGAGAAGTAAGCATTCCAAACTAGGACTTGGCTACAAACGTTTTCCAACAATTTTGAAGAAAAATGACCAAGCTCCGACTTTCATACGTGTTAGTAGTCCTAATATTATTACTTGCTTTTATTATGGTAAAAATGGACATTATGCCAATGATTGTAAACTTAAAAATAGCTATAGTCATTTTTGGAGACTCAAAGGTCTCAAGAAGAACCCCCATGGACCCCAAAATTATAGGGTACCTAAATATGATTCAAAATGGCTCATGGACAGCGGGTGTTTTCAGAATATGACCGGAAAGAGAGAACTCTTTACCAACATCAAGCTCCAAGAAGAAGGCATGGTCATGTTCGGGAATGGCAAAAGAAATATTCTTGGCAATGGAGACATTGGTAACTCTTCTTTCTCTCTTAGTAATGTTTTATTAGTAGAAGGGCTAAGTTCAATTTGATAAGTGTAAGCCAACTTTGTGATTATAATTATGATGTTGTTTTTAATAAAGAAAAATATCTTGTTCTCAAAAATGATAAAATTATTTGCGAAGCTAGTAGAAAAGACAATGTTTACAAAATTTGCACAAATGATTTGGTTAGTCAAAATGTTTCTTGTATTGTCGTCAATAATGATTTAACAAGTTTATGGCATAGGCTGTTAGTCCAAGTGGCTACGATAATCTAGAGGGGGGTGAATAGATTATGCCGATTTTTTGCAATTTTCCCTCATTTTCGAATGATCAAGCAAAGACAAGAATGAAGGTGCGGGAAAATAAATAACACGCGTCGATTTAAAGAGGTTCAACCCACCTAGGGCCTAATCCTCTACCACACCGGTATCTCCGGGATGGATTTCAAAAAGAAAAAAAGATTTTATTCATAATTACCAAAATTATTACAACTTCATCTTGAAGAGTACCACACTCTTCTTACAATACCTCTTTGAAGATTACCACAATTTTCCTAGAAGATTACCACAATCTTCTAGCTACGGCACCTTGTGAACATTACCACAATCTTCCACCTTGAGAGCACCAAACTCTCCAACACCTCTAAGAGCACCAAACTCTTCCACAAGAAGATGACCACAATCTTCTTACACCTAACACCTAAGATCACCCAAGTGTGCTCTTACCACAAGAGCACTCACAAGGATATTTGTGTTGAATGACAAACACAAATTCGAGATTACAACTCGATAATGAAGTATACAACTTTGAAGTGCAAGTGTAATCAAGAATCAAGCCTAGACCTCAAGATGTAAAAGTGAAAGACCTTAGGCTATTACAACAAGAATGTTGAAATATAAGAACAAAGTGTTTGCTTGAATGTATCTTATTGTGTTGTAGTGTTTTCTCTCTTATTGTGTTGCTTCAATTCTTCATCTATTTATAGAAGATGTCTTGAACTTGATCGGCTCCTCCTAAGAGATTGAAATCTGTAAAAATTTGCAAGAGAAATGAAGAATATAATTGTTAGAGATCAATACCATAAATTGAGGAAAAGTTGTCTGATGTACAACAATCAGAATTTGCTGTCAAAACGGTAGGGCGACCGGTCGACCTCAAATACATAAAACATTTTGACATAGAAAAAATCATCTCTTGGACCGGTCCAGGGGGGTTGGACCGGTCGACCTAGGGTCTGACCGGTCGGCCCCCATGTGGACCCATCACCCTGCTTGTTTTCTTAGAGAAACAAAGTTCTGTTCTTTCTCCAGGTTAAAGGTCGACCGGTCGACCTTCAGGGTTTTTTCAAACGTCTCGTTTCTATTTCAAAACTCAACTTCAGACACGGGTTGCCCTATAGGGCGACCGGTTGAACACGAGACAGAAGTGTTGTCCAATTTTTGTCGAAAATAAACTTCAAGAAATACTCTGAAAAACACAAGTATCATCCAACAACAATCATCATACCCAACACAAGTATATAATAATTTCGTCAAAATATCAATATATAAGCACATTCTCAAGGGTTCAACCCAATTGAGATAAAGAAGGAATTAAACTTACCAATTAATCGGAGAAGTCGGGTATTATGGATGATATACCAATAGTATAAACTCAAAAATATATGATTTACAAGAAAGAAATCATTTTGAGTGAATTGTGTGTGAAACTTGCAAATGGGTCGAAAAATGGAGAAGAAACCGTTGAAAATGGCTAAGTCTGGGACATAATGCAATATAACCCATTTTTGCTCGAGGTCGACCGGTCCAAGGGTGGTCCTACTGGATCAAGTAGTATTCGACCGGTCCCCCTCCCTTTATCCAGTCCCTGGAGCTCTTTTTTCTGATTCTGTCCGAATTTTGATCCAAAAATCCAATTTTTCACCCCTAAGTTTTTAAAAATGCTCAAAATGCAAACATAGACCTTATTCAATATACATTATGAATAAACAAACTCGAAATGAGGTAAAAGACTTGGGGGATAGTGGTTAAAAACAAATGTCCGCGAGTTATCTTTGAGATGGAATTAAACACATCTCAATTTTCCGTTAAGAAACGCAATCCCTTAGAAAAAGATATCAAATCTTAATATGTTTAGTTTGGTTACGAAGAACTGTATTTTGAGAAATTATTTATACCGGGCTTGTTATCCCAAAAATATAAACGTTTTAAAACTTTGGATAGAATAAGCCATAAGAAGAAGTGCCTTTCAAATACTGAAAATTTCTTTTAACGGCACTTTAATGAGATTCTTTGGGATTGTTTTGAAATCGAGCATATAGGCATACGGCATGAAGAATATCGAGTCTATAAGTGTAATGAAAGTTGATAAACATACCTCGAATTTGTTTGTCAACCGATATGCCTTTCGCAATCTTGACACATTTTGTTGTAGATGGCCATGGATAAGTCTACGATCAATTGTTCCTTAATACCAACATATTTCCTGCAAACACTTGACAAAATATCTTGCACAAGAGCATAGTAATATCGGATAATAGAGACAATATGAATATAAACCATCAAACAAGTAACACATACTATGCTTTTTGTAGGAATTAACAAAAGTTTGATAAAACAACTGCTTATTGAAAATCTATTCAAGGTCTCTTTTTGAATTTTGAAAAACCGAGAGTCTATAGTTGAGACCTCGATTTTTAAGAAATATTTTGAAAAATAATTATGACAATCAAGAGAACAAAAACGACATGAATGATAAAAATCATAATTCAAGAAAAGGATACGAGTTACCAAATTTGCCATTGCCAAGGGTTGTGTCCTTCCCATTGTTGAATATACCTTCTTCTTGAAACACGACTTTGTTGATAATATCTCCTCGTTCGATCATATGGCACGATCATTTGTTGTCTATTTGACAATTTAAAATTCCTTTGATTTTTGTTGCGCCGAATACCTAACATAAAATTTTCTTGTGGTACCCTCAAGTGTTTGGGTCCTTCGAGATTAGCATTGAGACTTTTAGGTCTCCAATAATACTTAGAACTATTTTTAACCCGACAAGTAGTAGTCGTGTGACCATTTTTACCACAATAAATACATGTAATAGTTCTAGAAGCATAATGACCAACATGCATAGGTACTTGGTTCTTTTTCATATCATTAATAACATTTGGCTTATAACCAAGTCCTAGTTTCAAATGATCACAACGTTGAACATCAAGAGTTTTGGTCATTTTATTAGTGCTCAAATTAAACTTTAACATATCCTTTTTCATGCAATCAATATCTTTAACAAGAGTACTATTTTCTTTTTCAAGATTTCTAACTTTATCAAGTGTAATAGTGTGAGCACAAGTAAGAGACTCATAAGAAGCATGTAAACTATCCTTTCATTTTCAGGGTGTTGAATTCCCTTTTCAAATTTTTGTATTTAAAGGGCAAGCTTTGGAATTCATTTCGAAGCTCATCAAAATCATTTTGCAATTCATCATAATCATCATGCAATTCATTACTAAAGGAAATAGAAGAGTTAGAGCGTACCTCGTTGTCTTCTTTGATGCCCATTAGACATTGCTCGGCTTCTTCATCATCGGGTGTAAGAAGTTCGTCCCATGTTGTTGGTTCGACTTTGGCCTTCAAGGCTTTGTGAAAGTGCTTTTTCTTTCTTTGCTCTTCTCTCTTTTGGATAATTTGAAATATGGTGTCGGGGTTTTCCGTATCTAAAACAAGAATTGTCTCTTGTTTTTCTTTCCTTATTTTTATTTACAAATTTTGTAAATTTTCTAATATGCTTCTAATCTTCATCTTCATCTTCATCTTCATCTTCCTCATCACTAGAATAATAATTTTTTGATTTTGAGGCAAGACCTTTTGGAGTTGATCCCATACCCAGTTGAGAAGTTGATGCCTTTGAGTTACTCCTTTCATTGATATAAACTTCATAGATGAGAAGATTGCCAATAAGCTCATCAAATTTAGAGTTTCCAAAATTTGAGCTTCCGTAATAGCGGTAACTTTTTCGGACCAAGAGGCGGGAAGAGCATTAAGAACTTTTGTAACCTTATCCTCTTCGGAAATAATTTTCCCAAGTGCAACTAGAGGATTTACAATATTGTCAAGCCTTTCAACCATTCCTGAAATATTTTCACCAATATTCATAGTGAAATTTTCGAACTCTTTGACCTACATGGTCTTTCGAACTTGTTTCACTTTCTTTGTGCCTTCATAGATAACCTCCAATATTTCCCAAACATCATGAGCGGATCGAATACCTCTAATACGATTATATTCCGTAGCGGTAAGACAACAATGAAGAATGTTAAGAGCTTTACCATTTAAGGAGAATATTTTCTTGTCTTCATCATCAAACTCCTTGAGGGATTTGGGGATTTGAGTTCTGTCTTCCTTTTTCTTCATCAGGATGGATACTCCATTATAACCGTATTCCAAATATTGAACCCGCAACCTTGTAAGAAGTATTCCATTCGATCCTTCCAAAATGCATAATTGTTGGAGTCGAAGAGAGGCGGTCTATTGAATGAAGCACTGGTTGGTAGATAGCTCTCGTTCGTAGCCATGGATATTTCCTCTTTACTCAATGTGAACGAGCTTGCCAAAGAGTTTGGCTTTGATACCACTTGTTAGTCGAAGTGGCTACAATAATCTAGAGGGGGTGAATAGATTATGCTGATTTTTCGCAATTTGCCCTATTTTTCAAATGATCAAGCAAAGACAAGAATGAAGGTACGGGAAAATAAACAACACGTGTCGATTTATAGAGGTTCAACCCACCTAGGGCCTAATCCTCTACCACCCCAATATCTCCCGGATGGATTTCAAAAAGAAAAAAATATTTATTAATAATTACAAAAATTATTACAACTTCAGCTTGAAGAGTACCACACTCTTCTTACAACACCTCTTTGAAGATTACCACAATTTTCCTAGAATATTACCACAATCTTCTAGCTACGGCACCTTGTGAAGATTACCACAATCTTCCACCTTGAAGAGCACCAAACTCTCCAACACCTCGAAGAGCACCAAACTCTTCCATAAGAAGATTACCACAATCTTCTTACACCTAACACCTAAGATCACCCAAGTGTGCTCTTACCACAAGAACACTCACCATGATATCTTGTGTTGAATGACGAACACAAATTCAAGATTACAACTCGATAATGAAGTATACAACTTTGAAGTGCAAGTGTAATCAAGAATCAAGCCTAGACCTCAAGATGTGAAAGTGAAAGACCTTAGGCTATTACAACAAGAATGTTGAAATATAAGAACAAAGTGTTTGCTTGAATGTATCTTGTTGTGTTTTAGTGTTTTCTCTCTTATTGTGTTGCTTCAATTCTTCATCTATTTATAGAAGATGTCTTGAACTTGATAGGCTCCTCCTAGGAGATTGAAATCTGTAAAAGATTGCAAGACAAATGAAGAATATAGATTTTAGAGATCAATACCATAAATTGAGGAAAAGTTGTCTGTTGTACAACAGTTAGAATTTGCTGTCAAAATGGTAGGGCGACCGGTCGACCTCTAATACAGAAAACATTTTGGCATAGAAAAAAATAATCTCTTGGACTGGTCCAGGGGGGTTGGACCGGTCGACCTAGGGTCCGACCGGTCGCCCCCCATGTGGACCGGTCACCCTGCTTGTTTTCTTGGAGAAGCATAGTTCTATTCTTTCTCCAGGCACTGGTCGACCTCCAGGGTTTTTTCAAACGTCTCGTTTCTATTTCAAAACTCAACTTTAGACACGGGTTTCCCTATAGAGCGACCGTTTGAACACGAGACAGAAGTGTTGTCCAATTTTTGTCGAAAATAAACTTCAAGAAATACTTTGAAAAATTAGTAAAAATATTTTAGATCGATCGAGAGTATTTGGACAACATTTAGAAATATTGTTTTGGTGTAAAAACACATTAAAAAAAATCATCAAAATCATGATAAAAATGTTTATCTAACATAGGCAACATGGGCATGTCGGATATAAAAATTTGCAAAATATTTAAAAAAAACATGTCAAAAGACTACCCAAATTAAAAATTGAAAACCTTGGCTTATGTGACACTTGTCAAAAGACCAAATTAGTTAAAATTAGTTTCAAGCCCAAAAATGAAATTTCCACAACCAAGCCTCTACAATTACTTCATCTTTATTTGTATGGGGATATTGGCACCGAAAGTCTAAGTGAAAAACATTACACATTTGTCATAGTTGATGATTTTTCTAGATACAGTTGGGCTGTTTTTCTTGTAAATAAGAGTGATGCCGCTAATGAGTTTGCTAAGTTATGTAGACTTATAGAGAATGAAAAAGAAGATATGATTAAGTCTATAAGGAGTGACCGATGAGGAGAATTTGATGGTGACTTTAGAATATTGTGTGAAACCAATGGATATGCACATAATTTCTCGGCTCCAAGAACTCCCCAACAAAATGGTATTGCCGAAAAGAAAAATTGAACTCTTCAAGAAATGTATCGATCCATGCTAAATGAATTCTCACTTCCAAAATATTTTTGGGCTGAAGCCGTCAACACCATTTGCTATGTCATAAACTGGGTATATCTTCGTCCTAAGTTAAATAAAACACCTTATGAGCTTTGGAAAGGAAGAAGTCCAAATATTAGTTATTTCAAAATATTTGGTTTCAAGTGTTTTATTTTGAATACCAAGGATCAATTAGACGAACTTGATCCTAAGGCCGATGAAGGAATATCTATGGGGTACTCGACTAAGAGTAAGGCATATCGGGTTTATGACAAAACGAGCATGGTGGTCGATGATTCTATTCACGTCAAATTCAATGAAGCTTTGGGTATTGAAAGAATACCCAATGATGAAAGTGATGAAGAAGATGAAGTTGAACTAATAGCTCCAAATGACATTCAGAAGATGAAGTTGAACTAATAACTCCAAATGACATTCAGAATGATCAAAGAAAATCATCCAAAGATCTTCCCATGGCATTGAAATTCAATGAAAATCATCCAAAAGATCTCATAATTGGGGATCCTCTAGACAAAGTTATAACTAGAAGGAAATTTACCGAGAAAGCTCTTATTTCTCAAAAAGAGCCAAAAAATACAAAGGAAGACATTGAAGATGAGGATTGGTTTCCTGATATGCAAGAAGAGTTGAACCAATTTGAAAGGAATGATGTTTGGGAATTGGTACATTGTTCTCCATCACAAACTATTATTGGCACAAAATGGGTATTCTGAAACAAACTCGATGACCAAGGAAACATCGTTCGAAACAAGCCAAGGTTAGTGGCTCAAGGGTATTGTCAAGAAGAAGGTATTGACTATGATGAAACTTTTGCACCCGTAGCACGTTTAGAAGCAATTCGAATTTTACTTGCCTATTCTTGTTTTAAAAATTTCAAGCTTTACTAAATGGATGTTAAATCCACCTTTTTAAATGGTTTTATTCAAGAAGAAGTCTATGCAAAACAACCTCCAGGGTTTGAAAAATTTTCGAGGCCAAATGATGTTTACAAACTTAAAAAGGGCCTTATATGGTTTAAAACAAGCACCCCGAGCATGGTATGATAGACCTAGCTCTTTTGCAATGTGGTTTTACAAGAGATAAAGTTGATACTACACTCTTTGTTTTTGAAAAGGGGCAAGATTGTTTATTAGTACAAATTTATGTTGATGATATTATCTTTGGTGCTACTAATGAGTCTCATTGTAAGAAATTTTCTAAGTTCATGCAAGGTGAATTTGAGATGAGCATGATGGGAGAGCTCAACACTTCTTTCTTGGACTTCAAATAAAACAATGCCAAGAAGGTATTTATATATCCCAATCCAAGTATACCAAAGAACTTCTAAAGAAGTTCGGAATTGAAGAAAGAAGGACAGTTGCTACTCCAATGGCAACTAATATCAAGCTTAACAAAGATGAAAAAGGCAAGTCGGTTGATGAATCAAAATATCGAGGTATGATTGGTATTTTACTTTACTTAACCGCAAGTAGACCCGATATTCTTCATGTTGTATGCCTATGCGCTCGATTTCAAAGCAATCCCAAAGAATCTCATATGAGTGTCGTTAAAAGAAATTTTAGATATTTAAAAGGCACTATTTCATATGGCTCGTTTTATACAAAGAATGAATTTTTTTCTCTATAAGGATATAGTGATTCGGACTATGCAGGAAATATTGATGATCGCAAAAGTACCTCTGGATCATGTCAATTTTTAGGTGATTGAGTATCTTGGTTTTCAAAGAAGCAAAATTGTGTATCCTTATCAACGGCCGAAGCCGAATACATTTCTGCGGCCTTTTGTTGTACTCAACTTCTTTGGATGAAACAAACCTTAGCGGATTACAAATGTTATTTGGAAAATGTTCTTATTTTTTGTGACAATACGTCCGCTATAAACTTTGCTCAAAATCTGGTTCATCATAATCGAAAAAAACATATTGAGGTTCGACACCATTTTCTAAGGAATTGCGTTTATAAACGAAAATTTTGTAAGTCCAAGCGGCTATGATAATCTAGAGGGGGGTGAATAAATTATCTCCATGTTCTCGATTATGCCCTCTTTTTTGAATCAAACAAGCCAAGACAAGAATGAAGGTGTGGGAAGTAAATAACACGCATCGATTTATAGAGGTTCAGCCCACCTAGGGCCTAATCCTCTACCACCCCAGTATCTCCGGGATGGATTTCAAAAATAAAAAATGATTTTATTAATTACCACAATTAATACAACATCACCTTACAACACCTCTTTGGAGATTACTACAATCTCTCTTGAAGCTTACCACAATCCTCAACGACACCTTGTGAAGATTACCACAATCTTCCGACTTGAAGAATACCAAATTCTTCAACACCTCAAAGAGCACCACACTCTTCAATAAGAAGATTACCACAATCTTCTTGCACCTATCACCTAGATCATCCAACTGTGTTCTTACCACAAGAACACTCACAAGGATATCTTGTGTTGAATGATGACCACAAATTCAAGATTACAACTCGATAATGAATAATACAATTTTGAGTGCAAGTGTAATCAAGAAACAAAAATCCTAGACCTCAAGATTGTGCAAGTGCAAGAACTTAGGCTATACAACAAGAATGTAAAAATGAAAGCTATGGGAATTTTGCAGATTTCTTGTTGTATTGTATGCTTGTGTGTTGTATCTTGTGTCTTCAAATCATCCTCTATTTATAGGAGAGTCTTCACAAACATAGGCTCCTCCTTCTTCACTTTTGTCTACAAAAAGAAGATCACAAGATGTAGAAATAATGTACAAAATTGATAATGGATTTCCAACGGTTTGAATTTGCTGTCAAAAACATATAGCGCGATCGGTCGCTATGTATAAATTTCGAATGTTAAAAAGAAGATAGTGCGATCCAGACACAGGATGGAGGGGGGGTCGACCGGTCCGAGGGGGTTCCGACCGGTCGCCCTCTAGGGTCGGCAGTCGACCTCATGAGACCGATCTCCTCCCTAACTTTACAAGTCCATACTTCTCTGTTCGCAGTTTTAATACTTTCAGGTACCGGTCGACCATTTGCTCGACCGGTTGACCTTCTGGACTTTTTCAAACTTCTCGTTTCTGTTTCAAAAATCATTTCCAGGTACATGATGCCCTATAGGACGACCGGTTGGCCTCAAAACAGAAGTGTTGTCCAATTTTTTGTCAAATAAAAACTTCAAAAAATACTCCAAAAATTAGTAAAAATATTTTAAATCATTTGGGAATGTTTGAACAACATTTAAAACATTGTTTTGGTGTAAAAACTCATTTAAACAAAATCATCAAAATATTGATAAAAACATTTATCTAACAAACTCCCCCTTTTTGATGATTACAAACCAAAACAATTTTAGTAGATCGATTTTCAAACAAACCACATTTTTCCAGTCTAAAATATCAATCCATTACAAGCAACATTTATCATAAGTAAAATACACAAAGAAAGGAGCAAAGATTTTCTAAAAACATTTTGCATAAGCTCCCCCTATCAACATGCATAACAAAAAAAAAGTAGAAGCAAATAACTACAAGCTAAAAGCTTGAATCTCATGAGCTTAGAAGCTCCCCCTGTCACAAAGACAACATTAGTTAAGCATAAAAGTCCATAATACATCAAATGGACTAAGTATCATTCACAACCTTTGGCTTTTAAGAGCCCTAGCTTATAGCTTTTCTTGCGAGCTTATTTTTGCTTCTTTGAGCATATGAGCATTTTTCCTGTTTCCCCCCCTTTGGAATCATCAAAAAGAATGTTAGCACAATAAAAACATTATACAATCATATCAAAGTGCGCAATTTAATCGATTTATCGAGCATTTTGAACATTGAAGCTTAAATTCCAAATAAAAGGAAAAAGTTGATCATTTGATTTGCAAAAGCTCATTTGATTGATGAAACATGATCTCTATAAACTTATAAGACTTTTCAAATCAAGAGAATCATGTAGGTGATGAATTTTTCATATAAACATTTTGTCGAACACTTGGTGTGCGTCGAATAAAACAAGAGATATATAACGCCTTTGCATTTCAATTAAGCCAAAAAAATTCATCACCAATTACATTATTACAACATTCATCCATCAACAATCATCATATACAACACACTAATACGTAAATTTCATCAAAATAGCAAGATATGAGCACATTCTCAAGGGTTCAACCCAATTGAGATTAAAAGGAGAAATTCTTACCAATTAATCGGAGAAGTCGGATAATAATGATGAAATATAAGTTAAATAAACTCAAAAATATAGATTTTATAAGAAGAAAATCATTTTGAGTGAATTGTGTGTGAAAAATGCGAAGGGGTTCGATTTTGGAAGAAAAGAACCAAAATGACAGTTTGAAGGACAGAAACATTTTTAACTCTGAAAACCGTTAGGGCGACCGATCGACGTGTAGGGCACCAGGACCCTGTACTTGGTCGACCGGTGCTTGAACACCAGTTCTGTTTCTGTCCGTATTTTGCACCAAAAATCCTATGTTTCACCCCTAAGTTTTAAAAACATGCAAATTGCAATCATAGACCTTATTCAATATGCATTATGCCTAACCGAGCTCGTATTGAGGCAAAAGTCTCGGAGGATAGTGGTTTTGTAAAAATATCCGCTAATTGATCTTGAGATGGAACAAAAGATATCTCAATTTTTCGTTTTGAAACACAATCCCTTAGAAAATGATGCGAATCTCAATATGTTTAGTACGGTTATGATGAACCGGATTTTGAGCAATATTTATAGTGGATATGTTATCAGAAAAGATAGGAACATTTTCAAAAGAACATTTATAATCCGATAAGGTTTGTTTCATCCAAAGAAGTTGAGTACAACAAAAAGCCGCGGAGATATATTCGGCTTTGGCCGTTGAAAGTGAAACACAATTTTGTTTCTTTGAAAACCAAGAAACTTGGCAATTGCCTAAAAATTGACATGATCCGGAAGTACTTTTACGATCATTAATATTTCCCACATAATCGAATCACTATAAACTTTAAGAGAAAAATTTTCATTCTTTGAATAAAATAAACCATATTGAATAGTGCCTTTCAAATATCGAAAAATCCTTTTAACTGCACTCATATGAGATTCTTTGGGATTGCTTTGAAAACGAGCACATAGGCATACGGCATGTAGAATATCCGGTCTACTTGCGGTTAAATAAAGTAAACTACCAATCATACCTCGATACTTGGATTCATCAACCGACTTTCCTTTTTCATCTTTGTCAATCTTGACATTTGTTGCCATAGGAGTAGAGACGGTTCTTCCTTCTTCAATGCTGAACTTCTTCAAAAGCTCTTTTGTATATTTTGATTGTGAAATATAAATTCCTTCTTGGAATTGCTTAATTTGAAGTCCATGGAAGAAGTTGAGCTCTCCCATCATGCTCATTTCAAATTCACCTTGCATTAACTTAGAAAATTTCTTGCACAAAGATTCATTAGTAGCACCAACAATGATATCATCAACATAAATTTGCACAAGTAAGCAATCTTGTCCTTTTTCAAACACAAAGAGAGTAGTATCAACTTTACCTCTTGTAAAACCATTTTGTTAAAGAAAAGAGCTAAGTCTATCATACCATGCACGGGGTGCTTGTTTTAAACCATACAAGGCCTTTTTAAGTTTATAAACATCATTAGGCCTAGAAAAATTTTCAAACCCCGGAGGTTGTTTTACATAGACTTCTTCTTGAATAAAACCATTTAAAAATGCGGATTTAACATCCATTTGGTAAAGCTTGAAATTTTTAAAACAAGAATAGGCAAGTAAAATATGAATAGCTTCTAAACGTGCTACGGGTGCAAAAGTTTCATCATAATCAATACATTCTTCTTGACAATACCCTTGAGCTACTAACCTTGCTTTGTTTCGAACAATATTGTCTTGTTCATCGAGCTTGTCTCAAAATACCAAAGATTTTTGCAAAATCTCGATAGTTTATGCATCTCTTTGATGAAGATGCATATATATATCCTACACAATTTTTAAACAATTCTTGCACAAAATATAATGGTAAAAGTGTAGGCTAAAGCAATAAGAGATGTCACAAGTACGCTTATGCTATATAAATCCATAAGAGATAATAAAACACCTTAGTATAAGTAAATGCACAAGAGTTTTAAAAACATCATGCACGGTCTCCTTTTCAAAAGATTTTAAAAACACAAATATTTATTGAAGACCTTAATTTTAAAAAATATTTGAAAACTCATTTTGACAATTAAGGCACAAATACAAACATTCATAATAACAAAATAAAATGCATATTTAATAGGGAGATATGGTTTACCAATTACGCCATTTCCATGGGTTGTGTCTTTCCCATTGTTGATGATATCTTCTCCTTTGAAAATCATCTTGTTGATGATAGCTTCTCCAATTGCTCCATTTCCAAGGATTGTGTCCTTCCCATTGTTGATAGTGTCTTTTTCTTGGAAATTCATTTTGATGTTGTCTTCTCCTTTGATCAAATGAAACAATCATTTGATGTCTTCTTGGCGGTATAAATTTTCTTTGATTGTAATTCCGTCGGGTACCTAATATGACATTGTTTTGTGGTACCCTCAAGTGTTTCGGTCCTTTGGGATTAGCTTTGAGACTTTTAGGTCTCCAATAATAATTAGAGCTATTTCTAGCCCGACAAGTATTAGCCGTGTGACCCTTTTTACCGCAATAAAAGCAAGTAATAATTCTAGGAGCATAATGACCAACATACTTAGAGACTTGATTCTCTTTCATATGATTAACAATATTAGGCTTATAATCAAGTCCTAGTTTCAAATTCTCACAATTATTGTTGGGAAATTAATTTTTAGATTTTGATGAATGCCATGTAAAACTTAGAATAGAAAGTTGGCACCCCATTTCTATTGTAAATTGCATTGTAATAGATAGGGCTGGTCGAGCTGAGTTAAGTCAGCTATGCCAAAATATGCAAGAAGTCAACCGGAGACTAGAAGGAAGACTCATTGTGAGGCGGTGAGTGTGGCAAAGAAGAAAGAAGAACGGGAACTCGTTGATCAAGGTGCAGTGAGATGCGAGTTGAGTGAAGTGTCAGTCAAGTCAACTAAAGATAGCCAAGTCTCAAGTTGAAGTGACAGATGAGTCATCCAATGATTGAAAGCTGACTCGAAGTCACCTGGGGAAGTCAAGGAAATGCAGCCAAGTCGAGATAACTGAAAGAGATCCGTTGCGACGTAAGTCAAGAAAATTACTTAAACAAGTAATACTTCCATCTTGTCTTTCTTAAAGTGCTCGAGTCCCGAAGCGTGCAATAGGAATAAACCAATGGGAAGCTCGCACTGTGTCGAACTCGAAAAAATCAAGACTCATTCATACGAGGAAATGTCAATTCCAAGAACTGCAACTAGACAAGCCAACGACCACAAGTGTATTTTGAAAATTAACCTATCTCTTCAACGGGCAAATTTTCAAAAGAACACTATAAAAGGCTGAGGAATCTAGTTGAGAAAAGGTTAACCTTGTTACCTGGAACTTTCAAGCTATTATTCAAACTATAACCTACTAAAGTCATACAAGTTCAATCCTCAAGTCTACATTACGAAGGAAATCAATCCAACACTCACCTGTGAAGGAAAGACGACTTCAATCAGTTGAAGAGGAAACATTTGAGTAATCAAGGGGTCTACATTCCACAAAGTATTGTAGAAAGGTTCAAGGTCGAACCAGTCTCAAGTTTTTGGAGGGCTTCGTGATCAAATCCAAGAAGCTTGAGCAAGTGGGTTGTAGTAGCAAGGCGGTGCCCTGTGAAGAAGTCGAGTCGTATGAGAAGCCGGTTTGTGTGACCAAGGCATCTCGGGACCGAGTCCCAAAGGATCAAGTCGTTTTGTGTGATCAATACTTGCATCTGACGGGTGATAACCACTTTGTACATTGATCAATACTTAGTGGAATCCTCCAGGAGTTGGAGAAGAGAGGAGTAGAAGAATTACCCCATCTTCGAACCTCTATAAAAATTTATTGTGTCATTTACATTTTAGCACTTTAATTACTGCATATTATTTTGATATTTGCTGATAAATTTGCTATCCAATTGATAATCAACAAAGTGCTAAAACCAAGTATTAAAACAAACTTAAACCAAATTCAAGGGTGTTAAGTCTTCCGCTGAAAACATATCACAGTCAAGTTAAGTTTTAGTCAAAACAGCTGAGTTATTCTATCAATAGCTCAGTCGAGTCTATTGAGTGGCTAACTCTGCTGATTAACTAACTTAGCTATCCATCAAGGACTCAGCTGTGAAGTATTAACTCTAAACGTTTTAAAAGGACTAAATCAAAAAGTTGGTAAGGTTTATTCAACCCCCCTTCTAAACCTTACACTCACACCCCTTGGGACCTACAAGTGGTATCAGAGCAGTTGGTTCATTGAGCCTTCCGCACTGGTTACTGAACTAGATCTCCAATCTTTCAAAGTTTGCTTTAGCACTTGATCTTTCAAAACTCTTTTACTCAGCAAAGTTATTATCATGGAAGCAAATTTGACACGTATCCCTATGTTCACAATTGAAGAATTTGATGATTGGAAAATTCGTATGCAGGCTCATCTATCAGCATTACACGATGAAATGTGGATAGTAATAGAAGATGGGCCACTGCAAATCTTAAAAGTGAATACAGCTGCAAGGAGGGCTGCTGCAGCTGAAGGAGAAGAGGATGTTGCCCCCAAACCAGCTATGGACAAATGATGACAGAAAAAGATACAACTTGGACAATGTGACCAAGGACATTCTTTACAAAGCTCTGGACAAAGCCATGTTCAACAAAGTCAAATCGTGCAAGACTGCAAAAGAAATCTGGGATAAGCTAACCCTGATTCGTGAAGGCTCTGAGCAAATCAAGGAAAATAAACTATCTGTTCTTTGTCGAAATTTGAAAATTTTAAGATGCTTGTAGGAGAAACCTTGGATCAACTGGATGTTCGGTTCACAGAAATTACCAATGAGCTATCTGCACTTGGAAAAGAATATACACAGAAGGAAATGTGTATGAAGATTCTAAGAAGTCTCCCAACTGAGTGGGAAATGAAAGTCATGGCCCTGAGACACTCCATGGACCTATCAAAAACATCCAACCATTAGCTATTCTCAGATCTCAAAGCCTACGAATTTGAGCTGATAAGAAAAGACCTAGAGGAGATAGATGTGCCCAAAAAAGCAATTTGCTCTAATAGTTAAGGATGGTAAAAAGAGTGAGGTCAAGGAAGTCATTGACCAAGAGGAGATTGCCCTGATGGTTAAAAGGTTTAACAAATTCTTCAACAAGAATTACAAAAGAGGCAATGTTGGGAAATTTATTGTTTAGATTTTGATGAATGCCATGTAAAACTTAGAATAGGAAGTTGGCACCCCATTTTTTTTGTCAGATTTGTATTGTAATAAATAGAAATTTGGTGGTCAAGCCGAGTTAAGTCGCCTATGACTAAACATGCAAAAAGACAATCAAGACTAGAATGAAGACTCATTGCCAAGACATCCGAGTATGGCAAAGAAGAGAAAACATGGACTATTTGAAGGAGCAATTTGAGATGCGGTGAGTGGAGTATCGATCAAGTCACTAAACATAGCCAAGTCTCAAGTCGAAGTGATAGGAGAGTCATCCAATGATTGGAAGTCGACTCTAAGTCACGGGGAAAGCAAGGAAATGCGGTCAAGTCGAGATAATCGAAAGAGATCCGTTTGCATTAAATCAAGAGAATTACTTAAACAAGTAATATCTCCATGCTACCTTTCTCGAAGTGCTCGATCCCGAGAAGTGTGCAAAAGGAATAAACTAATGGGAAGCACTACACCGTGTCGAACTACGAAAAAGTCAAGAACATTTTATACGAGAAAGTGGCAAATTCAAGGACTGCAACAAGACAAGCCAAGTCCACAAGTGACTTTCAAAAATAAGCCTATCTCTTCAACGGGCAGATTTTTGAAAGATCACTATAAAAGGTGAGGAATGACTCTGAGAGAAGGTTACCTGAACCACAAACATTCAAGAAATCTATAACCGAAAATATTCTCAAATCATTCAAGATTAATCCTCAAGACTACATTACGAAGCTCATCAATCCAACACTCACCTGTGAAGGAAAGAAAACTTCAATCAGTTAAAGAGGAAATTATTGAAGAATCAAGGGTCTACATTCCACGTAGGATTGTAAGAAGGTTCAGGACGAACCGGTCTCGATTTTTGGAGGGCTTCGTGATCAAATCCAAAGAGCTTGAGCAAGTGAGTCAGAGTAGCAAGGCGCGCCTGCCCCTGTGAAGAAGCCGAGTCGTCACGAGAAGCCGGTGAGTGATCAAGGCATCTCAGTCGAGTCCCAAAGGATCAAGTCGGTTGTGTGATCAAGACTTGTATCCGGGATTACCACTTTGTATCTTGATCAATACCTAGTGGATTCCTCGAGAAGATTGGAGAAGAGAGGAGTAGAAGAATTACCCCATCTTGAACCTCTATAAAAAAATCTTATCGTGTCATTTACATTTCAAAGACTTTAATTCCTGCATCTTATTTGTTTAACTCGATGATAAATTTGCTATCCACTTGATAATTTCTATGTACTAAACCAAGCATTAAATCTTTGCTTAACCATAATTAAGGGTGTTAAGTTTTCCGCTGAAAATAAACTACCATTGAGCTAATTCAGTCTTAACAACGAGTTATTCCATCAACACTCGATTGAGTGCATTTGAGTGACTAACTCTCTTGATTAACTAAATTGGTACATCCACAAGGACAAATTTCTGTATAGTACCAACTAACGAATTTTAAAAAGGACTAAATCGAAAAGTTGGTAAGGTTTATTCAACCCCCCCACTTCTAAACCTTACACTCACACCCCTTGCGACCTACAAGTGGTATCAGAGCGGTTGGTTCATTGAGCCTTCCGCACTGGTTACTGAACTAGATCTCCAAATTCTTCAAAGTCTATTTTAGTACTTAAGTTTTCAAAACTCATTTTATCATTAAAAGGTTATCATCATGGAAGCAAATTTGACACGCATCCCTATGTTCACAATTGAAGAATTTGATGATTGGAAAATTCATATGCAGGCTCATTTATCAGCATTACATGATGAGATGTGCATAGTGATAGAGGATGGGCCACTGCAAATCTTAAAAGTGAACACAGCTGTAAGAAGAGATGCACTGGTGAAGGTGAAGAGGATGTAGCTTCCCGGACCGGCTATGATCGAAAAACCAAGAGTGAATGGACAAATGATGAGAAAAAGATATAACTTGGACAATGTGGCCAAGGACATTCTTTACAAAACCTTGGACAAAGCCATGTTTAACAAAGTCAAATCATGCAAAATGGCTAAAGAAATCTGGGACAAACTAACATTGATTTGTGAAGGCTCAGAGCAAATCAAAGAAAACAAATTATCAGTGTATGAGAAATTTGAGAATTTCAAAATGATCTCAGGAGAGAACCTGGATCAACTGGATGCTCGATTCACGAGAAATCACCACGAGCTATCAAAGACTTGGAAAAAGAATATGCCGAGAAGAAATGTGTATGAAGATCCTAAAAAGTCTTCGGTGAATGGGAAATGAAGGTCATGGCATTAAGACATTCCATGGACCTATCGAAGACATCCAACCATGAACTATTCTCAGACCTCAAAGCCTACGAATTTGAGCTGAGAAGAAAAGACCAGGAAGAGACAGTTGTACCCAAAACAACTGTTCTAATTGTTAAAGATGGGAAGAGAGCTGAGGTCAAAGAAGTCATTGACCTAGAAGAAATAGCCCTACTGGTAAAATGTTCAACAAGTTCTTCAATAAGAACTACAAGAGAGGCAAGGGCGAATCCTCGGAAGACACTCGGCTCCTTCCAAGTCAAGAGAAGATAGGCCAACCAAGAGAACATATCATCAAAAAGTCTGAATATCAAAGGGTGACAATCCAAGAATGGAAAGAGTCGATCAAAAGGTTGAATATCTATGGAACCGTAGGCAACCAGCAGTCACTATGCCATTGATTTGCCCATATCCCGTAGTCAACAAATACGGGAATGAAGAAGAAAGAAAGGTCTTGAGAAAGAAGACAAGAAAAGAGAAATGCAATGTTGGGCTGAGAGATTTGAGACAACCAAGTCAAAAGACATAGTGAGTCGAGAGAGTAGTGGTGACTACTCAAGTGACTCGAAGAAGAAGCCCTACTGTTTGATGGCCAAGGAACAAGATCAACCGACCAAGAAGATGAGGTACACTCTAACTCATCAAACTCGGATTCTAGTGATAGTAGGATCATGACACACACACTTCATCACCCACTCGATCTTTATGATTCATTAGGCAAAATGATGAAAGATTTTGAACACATTAAATCCTCACACACACTACTAAATGAGGAAAACTTGATCTACTCAAGAGCCAAAACTTACGGTGACTAAGGAGTTGAGTACTCTAAGTCAAATAGTGATGAGAATGAAAGTTTAAAGATCGAAAATGCAAAGTTGTTAGCGAGAAATAGCTGCTATAGAAAAGAGGGAAAATGACCTCAAAAATGTGATTGCCTCATTTACTAAGGCATCTAAATCATTGGATGATCTTATTATGAGTCAAAGAGAATGTGGAGACAAGACAGCTTAGGATTTAATTCCACTATGCTATGTCGGGGCTCAAGAGTGATTTTGGAAAAGGGATCTTCAAGCAATGAAGTATCTCAAAAATCCAAAACTCAAATGGTGCACACACATTTAATCAAAGCACAATTACAAGCAAATTGGCTTTGGTTATAAAGAAAAGGAAAACTTGATTGAGTTGAGTTTGAAAGGACATACGAGAAGAAATTGGTGATTGGGAATGGTAGAAAATATCCTTAAAATACTCGTAAAGAAAAGCAGAGCTACCAAAAACCCCAGGAAAATCTATAAAAGAAACACATATGATGGGAATGGTAGAAAATATCCAAGTCAAGCCGATTGGAATGATGTGAACTATCAAAGAAAAAAACCTATGGAATATAAGCCCAAATGGCAAAGGCCCGTAACTCGGAGAGAGGCCATTCCAAAGGTATAAGAGCTGTCATCGGCACACATATGCACCTAGGCACTACACTCGAAACATCACAACTACCCAAAGAAGGCGTTGCTAGAACACATATACATGCATACTGAGACAAAAGAGACAATTTTGTATGAACACAGAATCCCCAAGCAATTTGCAAGATTAATTATGATTATGGCAGCGATAGATGGCAACCCCTTAGAGTCAAATCATTTGGCTATAAGTTGGTTGGATCATCTTACAATTCTAACCCCTCAGGACCTGACAAGTATGGGTACCTAAAACTTAAATTCTTTGATTGCGGGTTGAGCAGTGAGTGCCAAGGAACCTGGTACATGGATAGTGGTTACATTCTAGACACATGACATGAAACAAGAAAAATCTGTCAAAATTCAAGGAAGTCAAAGGAGCAAAAGTCATATTTGGAGGAAATGAAGCTCGGGAGAAATAAGAGGCATTGGATCCATCAAGAAAAATGGATTAGAAATCACGGATGTTGCATATGTTGAAGGACTCAACTTCAACTTGCTAAGCATCAACCAACTCGTGACAAGGGTTATAATGTTAGATTTACATGGGTATATGCCAAATCAAGGATCTTTGAATCGAATGAAGTTGTGTTGCAAGGATGCGGACAAAAGAACATGTATGTCGTGGATTGGTCAATCGCAATACCCAACACCGTCTATTAGCAAAAAGCACAATTTGAATCAAGTTGGTTGTGGCACAAAAAGCCGAGTCACCTGAATTTCAAAACGATTAACAAGCTTGCGGAAGTAATCTTGTGGAAGGACTTCGATTTCGGTATACAAGAGGAGAGTATATGTGACGCATGTCGAAGGGAAAACAAATCAAATCATCATTCAAAGAAAAGATCGCCCATCTTCAACAAGAATATTGCATCGCTACATATGGATCTATTTGGCCCGAGTGGAACCGGCTAGCATAAGTGGAAAGAAATACACCTTGGTGGTAGTAGATGACTACTCAAGATATATATGGACTATATTCATGAGTAAGAAGAAAGAAACTCTACAGAAACTACCACAATTGATGAAGAGAATTCAAAATGAGAAGAACCAAACCATTATCAAAATAAGATCAGACTGAGGAACTGAGTTTGTCAATGGAATAATAACTCGAGATTGTATTGAAAATGGCATTGGTCATGAACTATCTGCAAGCAAAGGACTCCACGTGAGAATGGAGTTGCGAGAAAGAAGGAATAGAACTCTCAAAGAAGCAAAGAAGGACCATGTTAGTGACGGGGGTTACCAAAAAGTTTTTTGGTAAACAACAAAAACAAAGACATGCTACACTCAAAATATATGCATGATAAAGACGGTGACAAAGACTCCTTACGAGATTTGGACAGGGAGAAAACCTAATGTTGCATATTTTAGAATATTTGGATGTAAATGCTTCATCCATAACAATGGCAAAGATAATCTAAAGGCGTTTGATGCTAAAGTCGATGAAAGTATTTTCTTGGGATACTCAATCAAAGCAAAGCCTCATGAGTACTCAACAAGAGGACTATGGTTACGAGAGGAATCCATTCATGTGGTGTTCGATGAACCAAATGTTAATGGAGAAGACATTGAAGAATCAAGCGATAAACTAAATCAACCAACCATGCGAAGAATCCCTATCTCAAGCCGAAAGCAAACCGGAATTGTAAACTCGAAGAAGATGAGATAGTTGAATCTCAAAAACAATTTGGAAAATTTGCGGCTAAGTAATTACGAGAGAGTGATCAAAGCAACACACCGCAAGATGATGAATCCAGCTAACTTACTCCAACTGATGTAAGATGGCCGAGACCATCCACGAGAACTTGTCATTGGAGATATAAGAGAAGGTGTCAAAACAAGATCAGAACTCAACAAGAAGCTATGTTCACATGCTTCATCTCACAAATAGAGCCCAAAGATGTGTCACAAGCATTAGATGACACACATTGGATTCAAGCTATGCAAGAAGAACTGAATCAGTTTGAAAGAAATAAAGTATGGGAATTAGTTCAAAGACCCACCCATCAAAATGTTATTGGCACTAAATGGGTGTTCAGAAATAAGATGAATGAGGAAGGTTCTTTGGTAAGAAACAAAGAAAGATTAGTAGCCAAAGGATATTGCCAAGAAGAAGGGATAGATTTTGATGAAACATTTGCCCCTGTAGCAAGATTGGAAGCTATAAGGATGTTTCTTGCCTATGCAGCTCACAAGAGTTTTACTGTATATCAGATGGATGTAAAAAGCGCATTCCTAAATGGTTTATTGGAAGAAGAAGTGTATGTTGAACAACCTCAAGGATTTGAGCAGAAGACTCTTGGAGATAAAGTATATAAACTCAAGAAAGCTCTGTATGGATTGAAACAGGCACCCAGAGCATGGTATGATACTTTGCCACAATTCCTAACTGAGAATGGATTCACAAAAGGAAAAGTGGATAGAACACTTTTCAGAATTCAAGACAAGAAAAGTATACTACTTGTTCAACTATATGTGGATGACATCATCTTTGGATCCACAAACAAAGAGTTGTGTGATAAATTCTCAAACCTCATGCAAAGCAAGTTCGAAATGAGCATGATGGGAGAGCTGACATTCTTCCTTGGACTCCAAGTGAAACAACTGAAGGATGGAACCTTCATAAGTCAAACAAAATACACGAGAGATTTAATGAAAAAATTTGGTATGGAAGAGAAGTCTTACGTGAAAATACCAATGAATACATCGATCCAAAATGGACGTGGATGCGGATGGCAAGTCCAGTAGATCATACAAGATCTGAGCACTTATTGGATCATTGCTCTATCTCACAAAGAAGCGGGCGGACATCACCTTTGTAGAGGTGTATGTGCAAGATTTCAATCTGCTCCAAAAGAGAGCCATATGACAAAGGCTAAGAGAATCTTGAGATACTTGAAAGGAAGCAAGAAGTTGGCTTATGGTATCCAAAGGAAGGTGGATTCAAGCTAATTGGCTATTCGGACTCGACTATCTTTGGGTTGAGTCGAGAGAAAAGCACCTCGAGGCACATATCAAATGCTTGGAAACAGTGATTTCTGGTTTAGCAAGAAGCAAAATTCAATAGCCACCTCTGGTGAAGCGAGAATACATAGCTCGGGCGCTATTATCAGGCCCAAGTCCTATGGATGAGACAAAGGTGAGAGACTATGAAGTTGAGGAAAAGGAAATTCCAATCATGTGTGATAACACAAGTGCAATTGCAATCACTCAAAATCATGTGTTGCACTCAAGAACAAAGCATATCGATGTCGATATCACTTCATAAGAGATCATGTTGAAAAGAAGGACATTACCTTGGAGTATATTTCAACCGATAAAAGCAGATTAGGCGACATATTCACAAAACCATTATGTGAGTCAAGATTTGAAGAACTCAAGCATGAGTTAGGATTAATTGAGTTGAGTGACACTGGAAGAATCAAAGAAAAGAAATGAAACACAAAAGGAAAAAGAGTGAACTCTCAAATCACTAAGTAAATCGGTAATATCGGAAAAGACAGTTTATACCTAGTCTAGTCGACAAAACCGAAGTCACTAAGAGAAGTGACAAGAAGAGTTAAATCGGTGAGGGAAAAAGTCGAGTCATTTATGAGCAAAGTGACAAAAACGCGATTGTTTTTACCAAGCGGGAATGTTTTTAAGAATTACGTCAAAGATAATTATGACGTGAGGCAAAAGCGCACACCAAGCTTATGATTGGATATAAATGCTGCCGCATTAAATACGAGACATTAAATGCTAAATCGGCGTGCAAAATCTAAGCCGTTGATTTCGATCACATTTCAAAAACCACCTGCACGTCCTTTCATAAACCATACTTAGACTCTTTTTGTTTCTCTCTCATACTACCAAAAACTGTTCATTTCTCTCAGAAGCAAAGGCAAAACTCTCTCAAAACCCTATCTATCTTCAAATCAACCTCTAAGTTTCCTTCGGTGAAATCCTGAGAAATGGCATCAACCTATGATTTTGTCAAGCTAGGAAAGCAAATCCACACAGGGTCTACTGTGGATTTTGAGGGCATGGTCAAACAGGGGTCCGATGACTCCCTCATAAAGAAGATCGCTAAAAAGCTCGAAACAACCGGGCTAAAACCGTTCCTAACGATGGAGTTCTCAATGACCTACGTGGAGGAGGTCGCACAGTTCTACGTGAATGCTGAGATTCACGATGAGGGGATCAAATCCTCTGTTCACGGAAAGGAGTTCATCATCTCTGCCAAGGATTTGGCAGAACACTGCTCACTACCGGCGGAAGGAGCATCAGAAATCAATGAAGCTGATGTAGACCTGGCTGCTGCTTGGAGGGAAGTAGCCAAGTCCGACTATGCTGACAAAATAGTCTACATGCCAAAAAGAGGTTCTTTGAAGGAGGACTACCACAAACCTGTTGGATATAGTTGCCAAATGCATAGACATCAAATTTTGGCGCTTTGACCAATCTATCTAAAGCAAAGTTGATCGTAATGGTGCGATCATTGAAGAAAGGAAATTAAACTGGCTGAGTTTGTCTAAGACTACGCGAGAATGTAGGGAACAAATCCTTCAAGGAGAATGGTACTTTTGGAGGATCCTGGGATATGGTCAGTGATCGGTCGGCGATGGAGGTCAAAGGAGTCCTCTTAGACATGGAAAAGCGTTCCATGTAAACAAGAGGATGTTCAGATCAAACCTCTCTGGCGCACGAAGAGAGCCTACGCCAAGAGAGCGACACGAGTGAGGGGGAATCGGTGATCGTGAAGATACTGATTGTCTCCTCTCCACCAAAGAAGAAGGCTGCCCTGCCAGTGCTAAGAAGAGCTGCGCTCCTGCAAGAAAGAAAAACAAATCTGCTCCGCCCCTGCAGCCCGAGTCACCGCCCGTGTAGCCGAGTCACCTACCCCGCGGCCGTGTCTCCTTCCCCCAGCAGCGGTCGAGAAGGACTCTCAAATACCTTCTCCGATCGTCAAAAAGAGGAGAATCGATAAGCCAAGACGGCCGCTCCTTAGAAGAAAACACCAAAGATGGCCCCCGCCGCCAAGACTCGGAAGAAACTCTCTCGAACCAGAAATCCCTCTGGTATGAACTAAGAGACGACGAAGAATCATCAAGGGCTCGAGCTTGAGAAAGTGGTGAGTCGCCCACCACCGAGCAGATCACGGAGAGCTCTTTGGAGAAGTAGAGTCTCAGACATTATTGATGAAAATGACTAAATCTGTGAAAGCGATCAGAGGCAAAGCGAAGACACGATTGTAGTTCGCACTGGTGAGACACAAGAAGAAGCTGATAGAGATGATAGTGATGTGATGATCTTATCCCCACTTTATCCAGACATCCAAAATCGTCTGCGAGAGAGGAGGAAGTGGAAGTTGAGTCGATCCAGGGAACAATTCCAAAGGCCTGAATTTATCGAAGAAGAAGAAGAACTGATGAACTTTCTTGGAGTAACGACTGTGGTCCAAGCAGTGGATGAAGAAAACTGCACGAGATATCTTGCAGATCTTCAAGGACAAGAGAAGGAGAAAGCAGTGAGAGGAAGGTGAAGCACGTGAGAAGGCCAAAGATCCGCTCTATCACCGACACCACGAGAACACACACATCATCTCCTTGATGTCTTATCAGACAGTGATGAGGATCTGGACCCTACTGCCACCACAGAAGAAATGCAAATGCAGCAGGCATTGCACGAATCCAAAATCCTTCACGAGCAAAAATTGATGGAGGACCGGAGAGTCCTCCAAAACACAGTGAAATTGATCTAATGGGAGTGGTGCGACAAATCGCCATCTGTTGTTGCTGCCACCACTTCCCAGCTCACTCGGAAGAAGAAATAAGGAAATGACGATAAACCGGGATAGTGGGGACCCGGTCGAGCCAACTCCTATTGAAGGTGTCTTACCACCGCCCCAACAAGCTGAACACTCGGTAAAACAGTAGGGAGTTTGGAGACGAGTGACCCCATTCCAAGTCACTCGGTGGTGCGCCGGTGGGGAAAACTCCCTCCACTACTGACAAGGTCGGAGAAATCTGCAGATGACTCCACAACGAATCTAGGAGGCGAAGTGGAGAAGGAACAAACACAAAGTACACAACAAGTTGTCATCAACGAAGCTCGGTGATTGAGACTGTCTCGGTGAGGTGCCAACTGCTTTGAAGGCTAATGACGCCGCTGGCGATGCAAATCGAGGCACGAGGAAGGAACAACCCGGGAGTTAACACTGCAGGCGATGAAAGTGCAATCCATGGGGTTGAGACTCCAATGGATGCCACCGCAGAAAGACCCTCGATACCGGACACACGTCGAAAGGGATGTCAAGGCCTTGCTACGATTGAGACTGCGAGGAGGTAATGAAGGCCAACGGGAGGTTGAGACCTCCGGGGTAAAAGAAGTGAAGTAGAGAACATCCCTCCGCTATCATTGATCCATCGAGAAAAGGAGATAAGTGCACTTCGTGATTCTCGGGATAATCGATGTAGCTTTTCCGGGATCGGAAGCGACGAAGAAGCTGAGTCATCCCCGTGTGATGATCCAAAAGACTCGGTGAGGATGTTCCAAGCACGAGCAAGTCGATCTCAAGACTACTCGTCAAACTTTCAATTTTGATGATGAGCCACCAATGGAAATCTCATCATCGTCCGATGACGCTCCGATAAGGCCGAGGACCAATCCACTCAATTGGAGAAACCAAATGAGACCGACGAAGCTTGTTGAGACACCAGTGAGGCTCGGCAAAAGTCGGGTCCACTTCACAAAACCCCCGGTGAAAAGAGTCCATCACGCGAGCTCCCAAGTCTGCCGAGTTCAACTCAAAAAGGAACTTCACGCGCACCTTTCATCATTGAACAAATCGATTGGCGTGATGATTCCTTTGAAGAATCATTTCCCTTCTCTCGAGGTACCCGACCTCCCCGAAGAGTCGAGAGAGATCTCGCGCGCTTCCACGCAGACTGCACCATGTCATTCCATCGAGACACCATCGTTCGGTGACTATGACTTTTACGTGTGTGGCCGTTAGCCGCAACGGAAGAAACATCCAAGTTCGGAAGGTGTTCAAAGCATTATTTGCTGAAATTGAACGGATGGAGAGGCACGTGCCTCAATGGACATGAGACTGGACAAAGAGATGCCAATCTCTTCGCCGACTTGAGAGGCATAACTTGTGAGAATCGGGGAATGGTGGCAACAAAGAACAAACAATGCGTGTGGAACAAGCTAGATACTTGAGGACATTGTTCAACAAGTTGTTGGTATGGCGAAATGAGAATCCGATGCAAAGACGAAATTGAGAGAACACATTGAGCACATGCATGAAGCTCACCTGCTTGAGATAAAGGCTGCTGCGTGAGCGAAATAAAAGTGACCTCCTACGCCTGGAAGAAAACATGGATAGAAAATTCCTTCTCATGGCCGAGATGAAGCTAATTTGAGAGTCCAACGCTACTCGCTCGAAGGTGCGCGCCGCATACTCATGCAGCGGGACTCGAGGCGAACTCGGCTATCGCGAGCTCGACTTCCGCTTGCCGAGTATGTTTCAGGGTTGCTATCTCCTTTGATGATGCCAAAAAGGGGGAAGAGGAATACCTAAAAGCGAAGAGTTCGATGTTGAGAAAGAGGAAGCGATTGTAAAGGGAAAGACAAGCGAGGAAGCGTCAAAACAAAAGAAAGGAAAGTCTGTTGAGGGTGAAGGATCGAAAGATGTGACCTTGATGATTGCACAAACCCCCAACAAGGTCTTGTCACTGGTGATATTATCGAAGAAACTCCCAGTGACTCGCAATCCAACACTGCTATATCTATGGTGAAAAGAGAAAGACAATTGAAGCGGGGATGGGAAGTGGAAGGAAGGATGGATGCCCGAGTTATGAATATCTTGAAACAACATGGAGGCATTCCGGTGACAGAGACACTTATGCCATCTCGGATGCGGAACCGAGCAAGATCGTTGATGAATTTAAAACGCCGCATCTCGAAGGATACTTTGCAAACATGTCCATGGCTCAAGCTTGGGACTTATCTTGGGAGAAAAAGGGTCTCACGCTTATGTGAAGAAGGCGACAGGCAACAAACTACCGACAAATCACTCTGCTTTGGTCACTCCGCTAGTCACTCAAATTTGGAAAGAAGACCCCAAGACAATACACGCCCGAGAGGAGAGGTATAGAAAGAAGCGATAGTGAAGGAAGAGGCTTGGCACTAGACCTCGCCCAAAAACATTGAGTACATAGATCCAGGGAAAGAAAGGAGGGATCTCTTGGGCTAGTCTTGACCAAGTAGCCACTGCAAGTGGCTAAAAACAATGTTGAGTATGTGAAAAGAATCGAAGAAGAAAATAAAAGACAAACTCGACTTTGGGAGGAGAGACAAGAGAGACTAAGAAGAGATGAAGCTGCCGGAAGGCATATGAAAAGAAGAAGAAGGCTGGAGATGAGAAAAAAGAGAAGAAGAAGCGAGAAGATGTTGAAGAAGAAAGAAAGAAAGAAGGGCGCGAAGGAGATGAAGTGTTGTTGTCCACCCCTTCATGTATTTTACCATGTAAATACACTTTATGTAAGTCTTTGTCATAAACATTTGTAAATTCTCTAGTTTTGCGTAGACAAATGTTTGCTCGATACACCTTGTGATTGTGTAAAAGAACAAGAATGTTATGATCAATAAAAGGATTGATTCTATGCATACATTCTATGTGAATGCACTATCGTATGTATCTTTGCTATTTACATTTTGAATGTTTTAAGTTTTGGCATCATCAAAAAAGGGGAAATTGTTGGGAAATTTATTGTTTAGATTTTGATGAATGCCATGTAAAACTTAGAATAGGAAGTTGGCACACCATTTTTTTTTCAGATTGTATTGTAATAAATAGGGCTGGTCAATTTGAGTTAAGTCGACTATGACTAAACATGCAAAAAGACAATCAAGACTAGAAGGAAGACTCATTTGCAAGACAACCGAGTATGGCAAAGAAGAGAAAACAGGGACTCGATCAAGGAAGCAGTGAGATGCGGTGAGTGGAGTATCAGTCAAGTCGCCTAAACATAGCCAAGTCTCAAGTCGAAGTGACAGGGAGAGTCATCCAATGATTGGAAGCGACTCTAAGTCACCGGGGAAAGCAAGGAAATGCAGTCAAGTCGAGATAATCGAAAGAGATCCGTTGCATATCGTAAATCAAGAGAATTACTTAAACAAGTAATATCTCCATGTTACCTTTCTCGAAGTGCTCGATCTAGAAGCGTGCAAAAGGAATAAACCAATGGGAAGCACTACACCGATCGTAACTCGAAAAGTGAAGAACATTTTATACGAGGAAGTGGCAAATTCAAGGATCGCAACAAGACAAGCCAAGTCACAGTGACTTTCAAAAATAAGCATATCTCTTCAACGGGCAGATTTTTGAAAGATCACTATAAAAGGCTGAGGAATGACTCTGAGAGAAGGTTACCTGAACCACAAACATTCAAGAAATTATTTGAACTATAACCGAAAATATTCTCAAATCATTCAAGATTAATCCTCAAGCCTACATTACGAAGCTCATCAATCCAACACTCACCTGTGAAGGAAAGAAAACTTCAATCAGTTAAAGAGGAAATTATTGAAGAATCAAAGGGTCTACATTCCACGTAGGATTGTAGGAAGGTTCAAGGTCGAACCAGTCTCGAGTTTTTGGAGGGCTTCGTGATCAAATCCAAAGAGCTTGAGCAAGTGAGCTGTAGTAGCAAGGCAGCTGCCCTGTGAAGAAGTTGAGTCGCACGAGAAGCCGGTGAGTGATCAAGGCATCTCGACCGAGTCCCAAAGGATCAAGTCATTTGTGTGATCAAGACTTGTATCCGGACTGTTACCACTTTGTATATCTTGATCAATACCTAGTGGATTCCTCCAGGAGATTGGAGAAGAGATGAGTAGAAGAATTACCCCATCTTCGAACCTCTATAAAAATCTTATCGTGTCATTTACATTTCAGCACTTTAATTCCTGCATCTTATTTTTTTAACTCTGCTGATAAATTTGCTATCCATTTGATAATTTCTAAGTACTAAACCAAGCATTAAATCTTTGCTTAACATAATTAAGGGTGTTAAGCCTTCCGCTGAAAACAAACTACCATTGAGCTAATTCAGTCTTAACAGCTGAGTTATTCCATCAACAGCTCAGTTGAGTCTGTTGAGTGACTAACTCTACTGATTAACTAAATTGGTTGTCCACCAAGGACACAGCTGTGTAGTACCAACTCTGAATTTTAAAAAGGACTAAATCGAAAAGTTGGTAAGGTTTATTCAACCCCCCCTTCTAAACCTTACATCACACCCCTTGGGACCTACAGGCAAAGGTGAATCCTCCAGAAGACACTCAGCTCCCTCCAAGTCAAGGGAAGATAGGCCACCCAAAAGAACAGAGCATCAAAAGGTTGAGTATCAAAGAGCTGACAATCCAAGGATGGAAAAAACTGATCAAGGGTTGAAAATTTATGCTGGAACTGCAGGCAACCTGGTCACTATGCTATTGATTGCCCATATCATATAGTCAACAAATACAGGAATGAAGAGGAAAGAAAAGTCTTTAGAGAGAGAAGACAAGAGAAGAAAAAGGCAATGTTAGCTGCAGAGACTGCTGAGACAGTCAAGTCAAAAGACACAGCAGACTCGGAGAGTAGTGAAGCTAACTACTCAAGTGATTCTGAAGAAGAAGCCTTGATTTGTCTAATGGACAAAGAACAAAACCAACCTGACCAAGAAGATGAGGTACACTCTAACTCATCACACTCAGATTCTAGTGATAGTGATTGTGACACCCACTTCATCACCCACTAATCTTTATGATTCATTAGGCAAAATGATGAAAAGACTTTGAACACATTAAATCCTCACACACACTACTAAATGAGGAAAACAACCTACTCAAAAGTCAAAACTAACAGCTGACTAAGGAGCTGAGTACTCTAAGTCACATAGATGATGAGAATAAAAGTTTAAAGGCTGAAAATGTTAATAGCAGAGATAGCTGCCACAGAAAAGAGGGAAAATGACCTCAAAAATGTGATTGCCTCATTTACTAAGGCATCTAAATCTTTGGATGAACTTATTATGAGCCAAAGAGAATGTGGAGATAAGACATGCTTAGGATTTAATTCCTCTATACCAAGTCAAGCTCCAAAAGTAATTTTGGAAAAAGGATCTTCAAGTAATGAAGCATCTCAAAAATCCAAAACTCCAAATAGCGCACACACATCCATTCCAAAGCATAACCACAAGCAAGGCGGCCTTGGTTATAAAGGAAAAGGAAAATGACCGATTGAGTATCTTTGAGAGGACAGTGAGACAAAATCGGCCGAGTTCTCAAAAACTCCAAATAGGAAGTACTCTGTAAAGAAAAAACAGAGCTACCAAAAGCCCCAGAAGTTCTATGAAAGGAACTCATATGATGGGAATGGTAGAAATTACCCAAGCCAAGCTGATTGGAATTATGTGAACTATCAGCAAAGACCTATGGAATATGAGCCTAAATGGCAAAGGCCTAGAACTCAGCAATGGCCATTCCAAAGGCAAAAGAGCTATCATCAAAGACACATATGCACCCAAGCACTATCCTCAAAGATATCACAACTACCCAAACAAAGCAATTGCTAAAACACATACATAGGCATAGACAAAAAGAGATTTTGTATGAACCTAAAGCCCCTAAGCAATTTGCCAAAGTTAATTATGATTATGGCACTGATAGATGGCAACCTCTTAGAGTCAAATCATTTGGCTATAGGTTGGTTGGATCATCTTATAATACTAACCCCTCAGGACCCAGACAACTATGGGTACCTAAAACCTAATTTCCTTGATTGCAGGTTCAAGGAGCGGTGAGTGCCAAGGAACCGGGTACATGGATAGTGGCATTCCCGGACACATGACAGAAATAAGAAAAATCTGTTAAAATTTAAGGAAGTTAGAGGTGCAAAAGTCATATTTGGAGGAATGAAGCTCCGGGGAGAAATAAGAGGCATTGGATCCATCAAGAAAAATGGATTAGAAATTACAGATGTTGCATATGTTGAAGGCCTCAATTTCAACCTACTAAGCATAAGTCAACTCTGTGACAATGGCTATAATGTTGGATTCAATATGGGAGTGTGCCAAATCAAGAACATGAATCAAATGAAGTAGTGCTACAAGGATGCGCATAAAAGAACATGTATGTGGTGAATTGGTCAATCGTGCAATACCAAGCACATGTCTACTAGCAAAAAGCACGATCGAATCAAGTTGTTTTTGGGCACTCGAAAGTCACCGAACTTCAAAACAATTAACAAGCTTGCAACGAGCAATCTTGTGGAAGGACTTCACTCAAGTATACAAGAAGGAAAGTGTATGTGATGCATGCGGATGGGAAAGCGAGATCAAATCATCATTCAAAGAAAAGACATGTCCATATTCAACAAGAGTATTGCACCTATTGCATATGGATCTATTTGGTCCGATTGAAACCAAAGGCCAGCATAAGCGGAAAGAAATACACCTTGGTGGTAGTAGATGATTACTCAAGATGCACATGGACAATTTTTATGTGTAAGAAGAAAGAAACCTGCAGAAACTATCACGGTGATGAAGAGAATCCAAAATGAGAAGAGTCAAACCATTATCAAAATTAGATCGACAGAGGAACCGAGTTTGTCAATGGAATAATAGCTCAAGATTGTATTGAAAATGGTATTGCTCATGAACTATCTACTGACAAGGACTCCACAAATGAGAATGGAGTTGCGAGAAAGAAGAACATAACTCTCAAAGAAGCGGCAAGGACCATGTTAGTCCGGGGCAGTGGTCGCTTAAAAGATTTTGGTCAAGCAATAACCACAAAGATGTTATATTCAAAATAGATGCATGATAAACAGACGGTGACAAAGACTCTATGAGATTTGGGACAGGGAGAAAGCCAAATGTTGCATATTTTAAAATATTTGGATGCAAATGCTTCATTCATAACAATGGCAAAGATAATTTAAAGGCTTTTGATGCTAAAGCTGATGAAGGTATCTTTTAGGATACTCGGTGAAAGCAAAGCCTACAAGAGTGCTCAACAAGAGGACAATGGTTACGTGAAGAATCCATTCATGTGATGTTTGATGAACCCATCATAAATGAAAAAGACATTGAAGAGTGGTGATAAGTTTGAATCATCAACCATCGAAGAGTCCCTATGTTGAAGTCAAGTTTGGAATCATAAACCAGGATGAAGATGAGATAGCTAAGTCTCAAAGACAGGTGGGAAATATGCAGCTAAGTGATGATGAGAGTCGATCAAAATAACACGGTTTGTAAGACGATCAATCCAGCTAACCTACTCCAACCCGATGTAAGGTGGTGAGAGACCATCCACCGTAACTAATCATTGGAGATGTAAGAGAAGGTGTGAAAACTAGATCGAACTCAACAAGAAGCAATGTTCACTTGTTTCATCTCACAAATAGAGCCAAAAGATGTGTCACAAGCATTGGATGACACACATTGGATTCAAGCCATGCAAGAAGAGTCAATCGGTTTGAAAGGAACAAAGTGTGGGTATTGGTTCAAAGAGCTACCCATCAAAATGTTATTGGCACTAAATGGGTGTTGAAACAAGATGAATGAGGAAGGTTACGTGGTAAGAAACAAAGCAAGATTGGTAGCCAAAGGGTATTGCCAAGAAGAAGGAATAGATTTTGATGAAACTTTTGCTCCGTAGCAAGATTGGAAGCCATAAGGATGTTTCTTGCCTATCTTTGCTCACAAGAACTTCTTTGTATATCAAATGGATGTAAAGAGTGCATTCCTTAACGGTTCTTGGAGGAAGAAGTGTATGTTGAACAACCTCCAGGATTTGAGCGAGAAGACTCTTGGAGATAAAGTATACAAACTCAAGAAAGCTTTATATGGATTGAAACAGGCACCAAGAGCATGGTATGATACATTATCACAATTCTGGATCGAGAACGGATTTACAAAAGGCAAAGTGGATAGAACACTCTTGAGAATTCAAGATGGGAAGAGTATATCGCTTGTCCAAATATATGTGGATGACATCATCTTTGGATCCACGGACAAAGAGTCGTGTGATAAATTCTCAAATCTTATGCAAAGCAAATTTGGGAGAGTCGACATTCTTCCTGGACTCCAAGTAAAACGGCTAAAGGATGGAACCTTCATAAGTCGGACAAAATACACCGAGAGATCTAATGAAGAAATTTGGTATGGAAGAGAAGTCTTACGTGAAAATACCAATGAATACATCGGTCAAAATGGATATGGATACGATGGCAAGCCTATGGATCAAAACAAGATCTGAGCACTTATTGGATCATTGCTCTATCTCACAAAGCAAGAGGCCGGACATCACCTTTCTTTGTAGGTGTATGTGCCAGATTTCAATCTGCCCCAAAAGAAAGCCACATGACTGCAGCCAAGAGAATCTTGAGATATTTGAAAGGAAGTCAAGAAGTTGGATTATGGTATCCAAAGGAAGGAGGATTTAAACTAATTGGTTATTCGAGACTCGACTATCTTTGGATGTAGAGTTGACGGGAAGAGTACTCGGGTACATGTCAAATGCTTGGAAATAGATTAATTCCTGGTTTAGCAAGAAGCAAAATTCAATAGCCACCTCCACATTTGAAGCGAGAATACATAGTCATGGGCATTGTTGTTGTGCCCAAGTCTTATGGATGAGACAAAGAATCGAGAGAATATGAAGTTGAAGAAAAGGAAATTCCAATTATGTGTGACAACACAAGTGCAATTGTAATCACCCAAAATCCTGTGTTGCACTCAAGAACAAAGCACATTGATGTCAGATATCACTTCATAAGAGATCATGTTGAAAAGAAGGGCATCACCTTGAATATATCTCAACCGATAAGCGATTAGGTGATATATTCACAAAACCATTATGTGAATCAAGATTTGAAGAACTCAAGCATGCATTAGGGTTAATTGAGCTGAGTTGACACTCAGAAGAGTCAAAGAAAAGAGATGGAACATGAAAAGATGAAAAAGAGCTGAACTCTTGAATCAGCTAAGTGAATCAACCGTATCGGAGAATCAGCTGCATCGAGTTAGCTGATAGCTGAGTGCTTATGTGCAAAGAGAGAAGGGTTAAATCAGTTAAGGAATAAGCTGAGTCAGTTATGAGCAAAGTGAAAAAAACGCAGCCGTTTTTACTAAGCGGGAATGTTTTTAAGAATGACGTCAGCATAATTATGACGTGTACAGTCAAAAGCTGCATACCAAGCTTATGATTGGATATAAATTCTGCCGTATTAAATACGAGAAATTAAATGTTAATCGGCGTGCAAAATCTGAGTCGTTGATCTTGATCAAATTTCAAAAACCACCCGCACGTCCTTTCATAACCCATACATATACCATTTCGTCCGATTTTCTCTCACTTTACCAAAACTGTTCATCTCTCTCAAGCAAAGAAAGCATTTTTACTCTCAAAACCCTACAAATCTTCAAAGCTTTTCTTCAAAGTTTCATTCGGTGAATCTTGAAAAATGGCATCTACTTACGACTTCAAGTTGGGAAAGCAAATCCACACTGGATCTCTTTGTGGACTTGAGGGCATGATCAAACAGGGTCGACGAAACCCTTGTGAAGAAAATAGCAGAGAAATTGGAAAAATCAAGATCAAACCCTTTTTGTCGATGGAGTTTCAAATGACCTACGTGGAGGAGGTAAATGCGTTCTATGTGAACGCGAAGTTCACGATGAGGGCATCAAGTCCTCTGTTCACGGGAAAGATTTCACTATCACCGCCAAGGATCTAGCGTAACACCGTTCGTTCGGCCGGAAGAGTCCGAGATTTATGAAAGGCGATGTTAACTGGCAGCTCGCTTGGAAGGAAAGCCAAGAGCCGAGCCCGATCGGTCGCTGCGAAGGTTGTCTACACAAGACAAGAAGTGTTGAAGGAGGACTACCACAACCATCGGACATTGTTGCTAAATGCATAGACCTCAAATTTGGAAGCTTTAACCAATTTGTCCAAAACTGTTTCGATCGTGAATGGCCGCGATCATTGAAGAGAAGAAGGTGAATGGGCTGAGTTTGTATACAGACTCTGCCGAGAATATTGGGAATAAATCCTTCAAGGAGGATGGTTCGTTTGGAGGATCCCTGGGGGTACGGACTAGTGATTGGCGGATGATGGAAGTTAAAGGAGTCCCTCTTCGACATGGAAAGGCGTTCCATGTCAAGAAGAAAATGTTCCGGTCTAACCTTTCCAGAGCACAGAAGCGAGCATACGCCAAGAGGGCTGATACGAGTGAGGGGGAATCAGTTGGCCCTGAAGAATCAGTTGTCTCTTTCTCCCAGGAGAAGAAGGCGCCCGGCAGCCTATAAAGAAAGATCGATGCCCCTGCAGAAAGAAAAAGAAAACAAAAGATGCACTGCCCCGCAGCCGTGTCACCCGCCCCCTACAACGAAAGTGGAGAAGGAACCTCAAATACCTTTCCGGTTGTCAAGAAAAGGAGGATCGATAAGCCTGAAAGCCGCTCCTCGAAAAAGACAACAAAGCACCGGCCCGCCGCCGCCAGGACTCCGGAGCAACCGCATCCGAACAGAAATTCCTTTGGTAAGGACCAAAAGGAGAAGACTTTTCAAGAGATCGAGCTTGAGAAAACAAACAGTCTCGCCACTCAGTGGAGAAAGGATCGTGAGACAACTGGAGAAGTAGAGTCTCCGAAATTATTGATGAAACAACCAAGTCTGTTGAAGCCAATCAGCAGAGGCAAATTGAAGACAAAATCGTAGTCGTAAAGCAGTTGAGACACAACAAGTAGCTGAGAAAGCAAACTCTCCTGTTGACAGGGGTTGTATCCCCTCCGCAATGACGCGGCCGAGGTGTGAAGCACAAAGTTTGCTACCTTCAATCCCCGAGAACGAGGGACAACAGGAGAAGATGATAAAGATGATGATGATGTGATGATCCTATCCCCACCATATCCGGACATCCAAAATCGTCATGCGAGAATGGAGGAAGTGGAAGTCGAGTCGATCAGGAACATTCCAAAGACCGAAGTTTATTGAAGAAGAAGATGAACTGTTGAACTTTTCGGATTGACCATCGTGGTCCAAGAATCTGGATGAAGAAAATCGCATGATATCTTGCAGATCTTCAAAGACAAGGAGAAGCGAGATCGAGAGGAAGTCAAGCTCGTGAAAAGGCGATCTTTGTCCCTTTACTAGAACCATTGATCATACACATCCTCATCTTGACATTCTCTCTGGGAGTGATGAGGATCACGGACCCCGCCGCAACTCTGAAGAATTGGAGATGCAGCAAGCCATGCGGGAATCCGAGGGTCCTACATGAGCAACGGTTAATGGAAGGACAGGAGTCTTCCACATCACACCGGAGATTGATCCGATGGGAGTGGTGCAAAAGATATCGCCATGTTGTTGTTGCCACCTCTTCCCCTGCTCACTCAGAAGAAGGTGTTAAGGAAATGGTGATGAAACCGGAAAGGTGGGGACCCCAATCGAGCCAACCCCTAATGAAGGTGTCTTACCACCGCCCCAATGGCTGAATACTAAAAGGGAAGCAGTCGGAGTCCGGAGACGAGTGACCCCATTCAAAGTCACTCACCGGTGGTGTGCCGGTGGGAAACTCCTCCACCGCAGCAAGGTCCGAGGATCTGCGGTGACTCCACAACGAATCTTGGAGGCGAAGTGTTGAAGGAACAACAAATGGATACACAAAGCAAGTTGTCATCGACGCAGCTCGCAGGCGATTAAGACATCGTCTCAAATGCCAATCGCTCTGCAGGAGCCAATGACGCTGCGATGCGTCCCAGGCACATACGGGAAGGAATCGCCCTGGGAGTTAACACTTTGGGCAATGAAAGTGCAATCCATGGAGTTGAGACTCGGTGGATGCCACCTCGAAGACCCAAGACGGATGACATCGAAGGACTGGCCCTGGCGCCTCGCGCATTTGAGATTGTAGGAGGTAATGAAGGCCAACGGAAGGTTGAGACTTCCCGGGGTAAAGATACGGAAGCACAAAACATCCCTCCTACTATCATTGATCCATCTGAAAAGGAGATAAGTGCTCTTCACGATTCCCAAGACAATCTTGATGTAACCTTTCTGGGATCTGAAGGTGAAGACGAAGCTGAGTCATCCCCTATTGCCGATCCAAAAGACTCAGCTGAGGATGTTCTCCCAAGTACGAGTAAGACCGACCTTAAGGCTACCTGTCAAACCTTTAATTTTGATGATGAGCCATCCATGCAAATCTCATCATCGTCCGATGACGCTACCGATATGGACGAGGACGTCAACTCACATGGAAAAAATGAGACCGACAAGCTGAATGTTGAGACAAATTGAGGCTCGGCCAGTGGGTCAATATCCCAATAGACCACAATTAAACTCTGATCCAATCGCGAGCTACCCAAGCCGCAGCAGAGATCGACGCAACCTGTAGGGCACATCACGGGCACGAGTTACCATTGAACATATTCCGTTGTTCGTGATGATCCGTTTGAAGAATCGTTTCCCTTTTCTCTGGAGTTGTTTGACCTTCTTGAAGAAGAATCGCTCGAGATTAAGAACGTTTCCATAAACTGTTCCCATTATTCCAACAGACACCATCGCCCCAATGAGACTTTGACTTTGATTTGCTTGGCCGCCACCGTGAGACAAGTAAATGAGGTTCGAGAAGTTTTCAAGGCCATATTTGCGAGAGATAGAGAAGATGGAGAGGCACCAGGCCTCCTTTGGACATGAGACTGGATAACCGAGACGCAAATCTTCTTTGCCGATCTGCGAGGAATAATTGTCGATTCGGGAATGGTGGCAACAACAACAGACAATGCATGTAGAACAAGTTCGATACTTTAACTTTGTTCAATAAATTGCTAGTCGGCGGGTGAGAATCTTGATATGAAGACAAGAATGCAAGAAAACATCTATCGAATGCATGAATCTCACAACACAGAGATGCAGCTGCTGCGTGAATTTCATTAGAAAGAGCTTCTGCGCGTATAGGAGAACATGGAGAAGAAATTCAGCCTTCTCATAGCTGAAATGAAGATGCGGTGAATCCAACACCACTCGCTCAATTCCGCAAAGATACTCCGCAGCCAGATTCGAAGCATAACTCAATTTATCACCGCTTAGACTTCATGATTGCGGCTTGTTTCCAGGGGTTCCTCTCTCCTTTGATGATGCCAAAAAGGGGGAAGAGAAATACCTAAAAGCGATGAAAGGTTCTGGAGCTGAGAAGAAGGATCAGCTGTGAAGGAGAAGACAGCTGAAGAACTGAGAAGAGAGAAGAAGGGAAAATCTGTTGAGGGGGAAGGTTCGAAAGATATGACCCCGATGATTGCTAAAACCCCCAACAAGGTCTTGTCACGGTGATATCATCAGCAAACTCCCAGTGACTCTGCCGCTCCAACACTCCGCAGTACCCATGGCTGAAAAGCGAAAAATAGTAGAAGTAGGGATGAAGGAGGTGGAAGGAAAGATGGATGCCCGAGTTATGGATATACTGAAACAACATGGAGGCATTCCAACAGACAGAGACACCTATGCCATTTCAGATTTCGGGAACCGAGCCAAGATCTCGTTGATGAATTCAAGACGCTCGCATTCGAGGTTACTTGGCAAATATGTCCATGGCTCAAGCCTGGGATTTGTATTGGGAAAAAGGCCTCAAACTATGTGAAAAAGGCGACAGGCGACGGACTCATCGCGCCATCGCTCTGCGGGTCACTCTGTTGGTCACTGTTTGGAAAAAGAAGGCCCAAAAAGACAATACACGCCCGGAGAGGCGGAGAGGAAGAAGCGGTGTAGGAGGAAGAGGTTTTTAGGCACAGACCTCGCCCAAAAACATTGAATATATACATCCAGGCAAGAAAGGAGGGATCTATGGGTGGATTCGATGAAGAGCTAACCTGCAAGTGACCAAGAACAATGCTGAGTATGTAAAGAGAATCGAAGAAGAAAATAGAAGACAAACTCAGTTGTGGGAAGAAAGACAAGAAAGAAAAAGAAGAGATGAAGCTGCCAGAAAAGCATATGAGAAAAAGAAAGCAACTGAAAAAGAGAAGAAGAGAAATAGATCAGAAGAAGACAGAGCTGATGAGGAAAGAAGGAGGCAGCGAATGAGATGAAGTGTTGATGTCCACCCCTTCATGTATTTTACTATGTAAATGCATCTTTATGTAAGTCTTCTATACATCGAATAAAATTGTATAATTTATATACTTGCGTAGATATAGAATAGCATGGTTACCTTAAGCTCTGTTTAAAGCTCTGATACACTCTGTAAACAGCTGAGTAAAGAACAAGAATGTTATGATCAATAAAAGATTGATTCTACGCATACATTCTGTGATTCTACATTGTTTGTACGTATCTTTGTTGTTTAATTATTTTATGAATGTTTTAAGTTTTGGCATCATCAAAAAGGGGGAAATTGTTGGAAAATTAATTTTTAGATTTTGATGAATGCCATGTAAAACTTAGAATAGAAAGTTGGCACCCCATTTTTGTTTTAAATTGCATTGTAATAGATAGGGTTGGTCGAGCTGAGTTAAGTCAGTTATGCCAAAATATGCAAGAAGTCAACTGGAGACTAGAAGGAAGACTCCGCTGTGAGGAAGCTAAGTGTGGCAAAGAAGAGAAGACATGAACTCGACTGAAGGTGCAGCTGAGATGCAGCTGAGTGAAGTGTCAGTCAAGTCAACTAAAGATAGCCAAGTCTCAAGTTGAAGTGACAGATGAGTCATCCAATGATTGAAAGCTAACTCGAAGTCACCTAGGGAAGTCAAGGAAATGCAGTCAAGTAGAGATAACTGAAAGAGATCCGTTGCACAGAAGTCAAGAATATTACTTAAACAAGTAATACTTCCATCTTGTCTTTCTTAAAGTGCTCGATCCCAAAGGTGCAATAGGAATAAACCAATGGGAAGCTCGCACTGTGTCGAACTCGAAAAAGTCAAGACTCATTCATACGAGGAAATGTCAATTCCAAGAACTGCAACAAGACAAGCCAACGACCACAAGTGTCTTTTGAAAATTAACCTATCTCTTCAACGAGCAAATTTTCTAAAGAACACTATAAAAGGCTGAGAAATCTAGTTGAGAAAAGGTTAACCTTGTTACCTGGAACTTTCAAGCTATTATTCAAACTATAACTTACTCAAGTCATACAAGTTCAATCCTCAAGTCTACATTACGAAGGAAACCAATCCAACACTCACCTGTGAAGGAAAGACGACTTCAATCAGTTGAAGAGGAAACATTTGAAGAATCAAGGGGTCTACATTCCACAAAGGATTGTAGAAAGGTTCAATGTCGAACCAGTCTCAAGTTTTGGAGGGCTTCATGATCAAATCCAAGAAGCTTGAGCAAGTGGGTTGTAGTAGCAAGCGGGCAACACGCCTGTGAAGAAGTTCGAGTCGCACGAGAAGCTTGCCAAGGCATCTCAGATCGAGTCCCAAAGGATCAAGTCGGCTATGTGATCAAGACTTGCATCCGGACCGATAACCACTTTGTACATTGATCAATACTTAGTGGATTCCTCGGGAGTTGGAGAAGAGAGGAGTAGAAGAATTATCCCATCTTGAACCTCTATAAATATTTATTGTGTCATTTACATTTCATCACTTTAATTACTGCATATTATTTTGATATTTGCTGATAAATTTGCTATCCAATTGATAATCAACAAAGTGCTAAAACCAAGTATTAAAACAAACTTAAACCAAATTCAAGGGTGTTAAGTCTTCAATAAAAACATATAACAAGTCAAGTTAAGTTTTAGTCAAAAGCATTTGAGTTATTCTATCAATTACTTAGTGAAATGTTGAGTGGCTAACTCACGATTAATTAACTTAGTCGCCCATCAAGGACTCAGCTGTGAAGTATTAACTCTGAACGTTTTAAAAGGACTAAATCGAAAAGTTGGTAAGGTTTATTCAACCCCCCCTTCTAAACCTTACACTCACACCCCTTGGGACCTACAATTATGAACATCAACAATTTTGGTCATTTTATCGGTACTCAAGTTGAATTTAGATAAATCCTTTTTCATGCAATTAATATCCTCAACGAGAGTACTATTTTCCTTTTCAAGGATTCTAACCTTATCAAGTGTGGTGTTGTGAGCACATGAAAGTGATTCATAAGAGAAAAATAAATTATCCTTATCATTTTTCAAAACATGGAATTCCTTTTTCAAATTTTTGTATTTAACAAGCAAGCTTTGGAATTCATTTTGAAGCTCATCAAAATCATTTTTCAAATCACTATAATCATTTTGTAATTCATTATCATAAGAAGTAGAGGGTTTAGAGTGTATCTCGTTTTCTTCTTCATTGTCGGAAGTTGTAAGAGGCTCATCCCATGTTGTTGGATTTGATGTTGTATCCAATTGAGAAGCTTTTGAGTAGCTCCTTTCATTTGAATATACTTCATAGATGGCTTCTAGTTTTCTCCATACTTTATGTGCCGATCGAATTCCTCGAATATGATCGTATTCCAAAGAAGTAAGTGAACAATGAAGAATATTTAGAGCTTTACCATTTAAGGAGAGAATTTCCTTTTCTTCATCATTGAGCTCATTGAGGACTTTGGAGTCTTTCATCGGAATAGATTCTCCATTGATGACCGTATTCCAAATATCGAACCCGCAACTTTGTAAATAGCATTTCATTCTTTCTTTCCAAAATGCATAATTTTTGGAGTTAAATAATGGTGGCTTGTTGGTGGAAGCGCCGTTAAGGTAGTCTTTATTCGTAGCCGATGATCATTCCTCTTTACTCGCGATGTGGAACGAGCTTGTCAAAGAGTTTGGCTCTGATACCACTTGTAAGTCCAAGAGGCTATGATAATCTAGAGGGGGTGAATAGATTATCTTCATTTTCTCAATTATGCCCTCTTTTTCGAATCAAACAAGCCAAGACGAGAATGAAGGTGGGGGAAGTAAATAACACGCGACGATTTATAGAGGTTCAACCCACCTAGGGTCTAATCCTCTACCACCCCAGTATCTCTGGGATGGATTTCAAAAATAAAAAATGATTTTATTAATTACGACAATTAATACAACATCACCTTACAACACCTCTTTGGAGATTACAACAATCTCTCTGGAAGATTACCACAATCCTCAACGACACCTTGTCAAGATTACCACAATCTTCCGACTTGAATAATACCAAATTCTTCAACACCTCAAAGAGCACCACACTCTTCAATAAGAAGATTACCACGATCTTCTTGCACCTATCACCTAGATCATCCAAGTGTGTTCTTACCACAAGAACACTCACAAGGATATCTTGTGTTGAATGATGACCACAAATTCAAGATTACAACTCGATAATGGATAATACAATTTTGAGTGCAAGTGTAATCAAGAAATAAAAAGCCTAGACCTCAAGATTGTGCAAGTGCAAGAACTAAGGCTATTACAACAAGAATGTAAAATGAAAGCTATGGGAATTTTGCAGATTTCTTGTTGTATTGTATGCTTGTGTGTTGTATCTTGTGTCTTCAAATCATCCTCTATTTATAGGAGAGTCTTCACAAACATAGGCTCCTCCTTCTTCACTTTTGTCTACAAAAAGAAGATCACAAGATGTAGAAATAATGTACAAAATTGATAAAGTAAATATTGCTGATAATGGATTTCCAATGGTTTGAATCTGCTGTCAAAAACATATAGCACGATCGGTCGCTATGTATAAATTTCGAACGTTAAAAAGAAGATAGTGCAATCCAGACACGGAGGATGGGGGGGCCGGTCAGGGGTTCCGCCGGTCGCCTAGGGGTCCCGTCGGCCCTCATGGGGACCGGTCTCCCTCCCTAATTTTATAAGTCCAGACTTCTCTGTTCTCAATTTTAATACTTTCAGGTACGTTTCGAACTTCTCATTTCTGTTTCAAAAATCATTTCCAGGTACGGGATGCCCTATAGGGTGACTGGTTGGCCTCAAAACAGAAGTGTTGTCCAATATTTTGTCAAATAAAAACTTCAAAAAATACTCCAAAAATTAGTAAAAACATTTTAAATCATTTGGGAATATTTGGACAACATTTAAAAACATTGTTTTGGTGTAAAAACTCATTTAAACAAAATCATCAAAATCTTGATAAAAACATTTATCTAACAAAATTGAGATATGCTTTGTTCTGTCTCAAGATCAACTCTTAGATATTTTCACAAAACCTTTAGCCGCCTAGTCTTTTACTTCAATTCGAGCCCGTTTAGGTATAATGCATATCGAATAAGGTTTATGATTGCATTTTGTGCATTGTTAAAACTTAGGGGTGAAAATTGCATTTTTAACTCAAAATTTGACGTAAATCGGATCGCATTACAGTGTACGGTCGACTATGTGGTCGACCAGTCCTTGGACCGGTCGAACACTTGGTCGATCGGTCGACCAAGGCTGATTTGGGAGATAAATTGTTTATGTCCATTACTTCCGTCTATTTGTTCCATTTCGTATTTACTTCACACCCCTTCGCCCATTTAACACACAATTACTCAAAATAATTTTCTCTTACAAATTCTACTATATTGTGCTTGTATTATGTCTATAACTTCCATATTATTCATCTTCTCCGATCAATTGGTAAGTTCAATTCCCTCTTTAATCTCAATTGGGTTGAACCCTTGAGTAGCTTGTTTATACTTGATGATTGGTGAAATTCTTGTATGATTGTGATGGGAATTATGTATGTTTAGGAATTGTGATTATAGAATTGAAATTGGTGTTGATGTTTTGGGCATGATTACATTTACAAATGTTATATACGACTTCGATTTTATCTTATGAATGCCAAGTATTCGATAATATGTCTCAGTGAATATTTCATCCTTTACATGAATATTTTGATTACAAATGTCTTATATGTTTATAGATAACATGTTTTATCCATCAAATGAGCTTCTACAAACTCTCTTTTAAAAATTTCCCTTACAAATTGGAATTTTAAGCTTTCTATTCAAAAGTATAATAATTTGATTCGACGCACTTTGATATATATATATATATATATATATATTTATGATGTTTTTATCGTGCTAATAGTATTTTTGATGATTCCAAAGGGGGAGAAAAAAAAAAAGTAAGCTCATAAGCTTATGTTTAGATCAATTGAGTTAGGAAAAGCTCGCGAAAAAAAACTATAAGCTGCGGATGAAAAAGCCATAAGTTGTGGATGCAAATTTAGTCCAATGGATGCGTAATCGACTTTTAATTGTGACTATTGAACTCTTTTTGACAGGGGTAGCTTTTAAGCTCTTGAACTTCAAGACATACTTGTAAAAGCTGAGTTTTTAGCTTTTAGTTGATTGCTTCTATGCCTATTTTAGTTAGCATGTTGATAGGGGGAGCTTTTATAACATGTTTTGAAAAATCTTTGCTCCTATCCTTATAATTCTTAATCATGAAAAGTGTCGCCTAAAATGGATAGTTGTTTTTTACCGGAAAAACTTATTTCATTTTTAAAATCGACCTCCTAAAATTGTTTGGTTTGTAATCATCAAAAATGGGGAGTTTGTTAGATAAATGTTTTATCGTAATTTTGATGATTTCATATTATTGAGTTTTACACCAAAACAATAACTCCAAATGTTGTCCAAATACTTCAAAACAATTTAAATGAGTTTTACTAATTTTTTGGAGTATTTCTTGAAGTTTATTTTTGACAAAAATCGGACAACACTTTTGTTTCGAGGGCAACCCGTGCCTGAAGATTGAAAATTGAAATAGAATCGAAATAGAAAGAAAAATAGGGGAGGGCGACCGATGGGGCCAACCGGTCGACCACCTCTGTCAATCGGTGCCTGAGTTGGTTCGAATTGTTAAAAACATTTCTGACTCAAAAATTTTCAATGGTGACCGGTCCAGGTCAAGGTCGACCGGTCCAACCCCCCTGGACCGATCCACCCCCTTATTTTTCATGTGTATTGCAATTTTATACATATTTCTTATATTAGAGGTCGACCGGTCGACCTAAGGTTTTATCAGCAGAAACTATCTGTTGCACAACAATCAACTTTTCATGAAATAGTGGGATTAATTTCTAATAGTTATTTTCTCCATTTGATTTGCAATTTTTTTATAGATTTCAATCTCCAAAGGGGAGCCTGTTATTGGGATTCAAATCCAAGAGCTCTCCTATAAATAGTTGAAGGCTTGAAGCAACACAATACAACAACACAAGCTATACAAACAATAAGCAAACTTGTTGTTCTTCACTTTCATATTCTTGTTGTATTTAGTATAAGTCTTTCACTCGCATATTTTGAGTATTAGGCTTCATTATTGATTTCACTTGCACTTCAAAGTTGTATACTTCATTTGAGTTGTAATCTTAAATTGGTTTAAATCATCCAAAATAAGACATCTTTGTTAGTATTCTTGTGGTAAAAACATACTTGGTTGATTCTAGGTGTTGAAGAGTGTGGTGCTCTTCATTGTTGTAAGAATATTGTGGTAATCTTCATAGGTGGTATTGTAAGAAGAGTGTGGTACTCTTCAAGGTAAAGGTTGTAATAATTTGGTATCTATTAATAATTTTTTTCTTTTCAAAATCCATTCCGAACATACCGGGTGGCTGAGGATTAGGCCCTAGATGGGTTGAACCTCTATAAATCATTGAGTGTTGTTTATATTTCCGCACTTTTATTTTGGTCATCATCTTCATATTCGAAAAAGATGGCGTAAATCAAAAAATTGAGAAAATCTATTCACCTCCCCCTCTAGATTTTTGTAGCCACTTGGACTAACAACATTGTCTATATTATCCGGTACTACTAAACTCTTGTGCAAGAATTTTCTTAAGACTTTGTAGGAGATATTTTGGTGTTAAAGGACAAAAGATCGTAAAGGGATCAATGCTTTTCTACATCAAATTGGACAAGAATGATAATGGTAAATTGTTCGACAAACAAAATCGAGGTATGTCCATCATCTTATCTTACTACTCATAGAATTGATATTTTTCATGTCGTATGCCTATGTGCTCGATTTCAAAGAAATCCCAAAGAATCTCATTTAAGTGCCGTTAAAAGATTTTTTCGATATTTGAAACACACTATTTCTTATGGCTTGTTTTATCCAAAGAATGAAATTTTTTTCTTTAAAAGGATATAGTGATTCGGATTCTATGGGAAATATTGATGATCGTAAAAGTACCTTAAGATCATGTCATTTTTTAGGCGATTGCCATGTATCTTGGTTTTCAAAGAAACAAAATTGTGTATATTTATCAACGGCCGAATCCGAATATATTTCCGCAGCCTTTTGTTGTACTCAACTTCTTTGGATGAAACAAACTTTAGCGTATTACAAATGTTCTTTTCGAAAATGTTCCTATCTTTTGTTAAAATATGTCCGCTATAAACATTGCTCACAATTCGGTTCATTATAACCGAACAAAACATATGAGTTTCGACACCATTTTCTAAGGGATTGCGTTTCTAAACGAAAATTTGAGATATGTTTTGTTTCCGTCTCAAGATCAACTCGCGGATATATTTACAAAACCTTTACTTCAATTCGAGCTCGTTTAGACATAATGCATATAGAATAAGGTATATATGATTGCATTTTTGTGCGTTTTTAAAATTTATGGGTGAAAAATCGCATTTTTAACTTAAAATTTGGTCATAAATTGGACTGGAAATTAGGTACCACTTGACCAGCCCAGGGATCGGTCGCCTTCTTGGTCCTTCGATCGACCAATGCTGTTGCAGCATTATATTCGGTTTTTTCCATTTATTCGTCTTATTTTCAAAACTTAATACACCTTCGCCCATTTCACACACAAGTCACTCGAAATGATTTTCTCTTGAAATTTCTACTATATTGGGCTTCTATAATGTATATATCTCTCATATTATTCATCTTCTCCAATCATTGGTAAGTTTAATTATCTCATTAATCTCAATTGGGTTGAACCCATGAGAACTTTGTTGATATTTGTTGAATTGTTGTAAATTATTGTATGATTGTGATGGAAATTATGTATGTTGATGGATTATGATTGTAGAATTAGGATTGGTGTTGATATTTTGGGCATGATTACATTTACAAATGTAACTTCAATTTTATCTTATGCATGTCAAGTGTTTGATAAAATGCTTCAATAAAAATTTCATCATTTACATGAATCTCTTTATTATAATTGTCTTACATATTTTTGGGGATCATGTTCTTGTCCATCAAATGAGCTTCTATAAACTTTCTCCTATAAATTTCCCTTACATTTTAGAATTCTAAGTTTTCTATTCAAAGGCATGATAATTTGATTCAATGCGCACTTTGATATATATTTATGATGTTTTTTATCGTGCTAGTAGTCTTTTTGATAATTCCAAAGGGGGAAAAAATAGAATAAGCTCATAAGCTTATGTTTAGATCAATGGAGTTAGAAAAAGCTCGCAATAAAACTATAAGCTGCGGATGAAAAACCCATAAGTTGTTGATGGATTTTGGTCTAACGGATGCATAATGGACTTTTATTTAAGACTAATGACTTATTTTTGACAGGGGGAGCTTTTAAACTCTTGAACTTCAAGCTATACTTGCAAAAGCTGAGCTTTTAGCTTTTAGTTGATTGCTTCTATGTCTCTCTTTTGTTTACCAGGTTGATACGTGGAGCTTTTATAAAATCTTTTGCTCATATCCATATGATTTTAATCATGAAAAGTGTCGCTTAAAATGGATAGTTGATTTTGACCGGAATAACATGTTTCATTTTAAAAATCGATCTCCTAAAATTATTTTGGTTTATAATCATCAAAAGGGGGAGTTTGTTAGATAAATATTATTATCGTAATTGATGATTTCATAAAATTGAGTTTGATATCAAAACAATGACCCCAAATGTTGTTCAAATACTTCAAAACTATTTAAATGATTTTTACTACTTTTTTGGAGTTTTTCTTGACATTATTTTTGACAAAATTCGGACAACTTCTCTTTACTTAGGTCGACCAGTCGCCCTATAGGGCAACCCGTACCTGAAAGTTGTGCAAAAGAGAGAACAACCTGTTTGCTGAAAATGGGGAGGTCGACCGGTCCACCTAGAGAGCGATCGATGTGGTAGATCGGTCGACCTAGAGGGCAACCGTGTCCTGGAGTTATTTTTCCTTCCTGTTTCTCTCTGTTTCGAGGGGAACCAATCGAACCCAAGGGAGACCGGTCCAACCTCTGGTCAACCGGTCCAACCTCCTGGTTGGCCGGTCCAACCCCAGGGCAACCTCGTGTTTTTATATTTCAAATGTCTTTTTCGTATTAGAGTCAACCGGTCGCCCTAAGGTTTTTTTTATCAGCAGAAATTATCCGTTGCAGCAGACAACTTTTCATGAAATTGTGGGATTGATTTCTAACAGCTATTTTCTTCAATTGATTGTCATTTTTTTTTTACAGATTTCACTCTTAGGAGGAGCCTATGCTGGTATTGAAATCAAAGAGCTCTCCAATAAATACTTGAAGGCTTGAAGGATCAACATAATAACACAAGCATACAACACAACAAGAAAACCAACAAACTTCTTTAAGCTTTCATTTTCAACATTCTTATTGTAATAGCCTAAGTACATCACTTTCACATTTTGATTACTAAGCTTTCCTTCTTGATTACCCTTGCACTTTTCAGTTGTAGTATTTCATTTAAAGTGTAATCTTGATTGTATTTGTAACATAATCTAAAACAAGAAATCATTGTTAGTGTTCTTTTGGCAAGAACATGTTTGGTTGATAAGAGGTGATTAATTGAAAAGCTTGGTGCTCTTCGAGGTGTTGGAAGAGTTTGGTGCTCTTCGAGTTGGAATATTGTGGTAATCTTCATAGGTGGTGTTGTAAGAAGAGTGTGGTACTCTTCAAGGTAAATGTTGTATTTGTTTGGTATCAATAAACTTTTTCTCTTTCGAAATCCATTCGGACATATCGGGTGGTAGAGGATTAGGCCGTAGGTGGGTTGAACCTCTATAAATCATTGTGTGTTGATTTATTTTTGCACTTCTATTTCTTTATCATCTTCATATTCGAAAAAGAGGGTGTAAATCGGAAAATCGAGAAAATCGATTCACCCCCTCTAGATTTTCGTAGCCAATTGGACTAATATTTTCCGCTCAAATGCCGACTAGGACGCCTGCTCGGTCTTTCTCTCTCTATGGAAAGGTAATATGCTTGTGGTAAAAGTAAAAAGTGAATGCTACAGGAGCCTATTTATAGGATGAGTCTTTCAAAAGACGTCTCCCTTCAAACCAACAGGCGCGTCGCTTGGGTTCACGCGTCCCTGAGGCCTAATCTCCAGCCGCCACGTGTCAACCATAATTGATGGCATCTAATACGACATTTCCACTGTTATGACAATGACAGTTGTCAGGCTTTTTAAATTCACTCAAGTTATCTCTATCTCTTCAAGTTCATGCCCGCCTCAGCTTGTCTCCTCTTCGGCCTCGAACTTGGGGGCCATTGATGATACCCGAGCAGAGCTGGACATACATGCACACGTGGCAACCCAAGAGCTGCTGACGTGGACCGACCAGACTGTCAGAACTGGGAAGAATATTAGGCCGACCAGAGCCCAACCAGGAAGGAATTTCAAGGCTAAACAAGCCCCACCCTTAAAGTCAATGATGAGCGAGCTGGAATCCCAGTGGCAGACCAATATGCCACCTGGCAAGACAATAATGAGACAACTCAACAAGCATTATTTGACACATGATAGTCATGCTACTCATGCACATCAAGAAGAAGACAAGTGTCTCACTCACAATGTAACTACAATAATTGTTAGTCCATTGAATGTAATAGTATAAAGAGAACTCATTTCTGAGGGGGAAAAACAACAGAAAATCCTCATATAAACTCTTGTATTCGAATCTCTGTCAAGCTAGAGGCCAACCAGGTATTCCTGCTCAGTTATATAATAAAAAAGCACTTTATTATTAGTTGTTGTATTTCCAAACCTGCATTTAGGCACTTTAAGCGAGCATCAACAAAACCATACAACCCCTAATGGCCTAATGTTTACTCGAGGAGAAACACAAAATGTATTAGCCATATATTTATATATAGACCAAACCTGCATTGATAAAAGGGACTAAGAAATAAATTTAAGCGAGCACAAGCAAAAACGGGGTTCAAATCCCCGCTCCATCAAACCCCTAATGGGTTCATATGTTCCATACTTCGAGGTGAAGATTTGGTGGGAACTCACTTGAAAAATGGGTTCGATCCGGGAGAGATCGTTATTAGTAGACGGCCATCGAACATAATTGTTCTCTTTACCCAGGAGGATATATAGACACACAGTCATGATTTACACACAGACTCGTGATAAAGGGACGTAACCTGAAGTTTGAGTTTAAAAAAAAAAAAAGAAATAAATTTAAGCAATCACCAATATATAAGATTACTGAAGTTTCCAAATTAATAATCCATCTATTTTTATAGTGATAGTGAATCTATTTTTCTTTACGTACCAAAACCTCATTTTTTATGCATCATGAATAATAAATTTATTTGTACTAATTACTAAATACCGATAATTTTATGAACAATACAAATTTGAAGCAGTAGAATGTTTCCAAACTTGATTGATTTTAACCTCATTAATTATCGCATTTTATTTTTATGAGTTCGTCGGCTCATTGAGAGATCGACAATTAAAGAGATTAAGAAAGATAGAGAAGTAAAAGAAATAACCTATTAAAATAGCTTTCACAGTTTCTTTCTTTTTGGCCAAAACTTAAATTTTCATGAAATATATATATCAACTATATCTAAGATGCATTAAATGTTGCTATGAGTACATTATAATTTTTAGAGCAAGTCTCTTGTGAGACGGTCTCACGGATCTAAATCCGTGAGACGGACTCCTAAGGGCTCCATCTTGAGAACATGAACCATGAAAATAAATTTAAAAATAATAATGAACCATGAAAAAACAAAAATAAACCCTAAAAACATGAACCATGAAGAATAAACCCGAAAAATAAAAATAAACTCAAAAATTAAAAAATAAACCCTAAAAAACTAAAAATCCTAAAAACCGAAATCAATTAAAAATAAACCCAAGAAACAAAATAAACCCTAAAAAACAAATATAAACCCTAAGAAAAATAAAATCTGAAAAAAAAAAACCTTTAAAACTTTGTGTAAGGGTTTCGTCTCACGAATCTAAATCCGTGAGACCATCTCACGCAAGTTTTTGTCTAACTTTTAAGATTATTGTGCACCAATATTTGACTTCCATAAATTAAACTGTTTAAACCTGTATAGTTGAAACATAGAATAATTAAATCAATAATTATTGTTTCATTTGTATTTGGATGTTAATGATTGAATCTTGGAGGAGCTTATTTCAGTATGTTACGCACGAAACTGAGAAATTCATTCATTGTTTTTCAAAATAGATTTTTTTTGCTGCAAATTTATCCCTATATAAATTATATTGAAGAACTGTACGAAACAAAAAAACTCATATATAAGTATATAACAATGATGGGTTGTAATTCATATAAGCCAAGTAGACTCTGAATTATGGACTAAATGATAAATAAATGCCCGATGAATTAAATTTATGGATATATATAATACTTGTTATTAATTTAATTTGTATATAAATTAAGCCATTAAGGCCCTACGACCAAAAAAAAACCATGAAGATCCACGTGGAATTCATGCACGTATATGCCTATAAATACAGTTGATCATCACTGTTGAAAAGTACGTCACTAGTACAAAATTGACCATTTGCATCGGTTGTAAACGACTTTAAGCATCGGTTCCAGAGGTGATGCTTATGAAGGCGATGCTTATAATCACATGTATAGGCATCGGTTGAAGTAAAAAATGGGCATCGGTTGCAAAGCAAAAACTGATGCATAATGTTCACCAAAAGCATCGGGTTTCCTGAAACAAATGATGCATAAAGTCAGTTTGGGCATCAGTTCATAACAACAACCGATGCCTATTGTTATTTGTTTAAATTATTTTTTTCTAATTTCCGACCTCCCTGCAAAATAAAATCTAGACCACAAATAAAAATCCAACCCAAAAATTATTGACATTTTTTAGTCCATAAATTAGAGGACTCGGTTCAGCAAAAATCATGGTCAAAACTTTTAATTAAAATGTCTCACTCCATTTCTAGTCCAGAATACCATAACTAGAATATATTTAGTCTGAGTAACAAATTGGGAATAGATGTCTAACAAAACAAAATCAACTACTAAAATATTACACTTTGTTTTTAAATCATCTTCTGCCTCATTCTCGGCTATCACACGGGGCCAATCACTAGTAAACTTCTTGTTCCCCCTGTTTCAATAATATTAATGAATCAGTATAAAACGTCATAGATAAAAGTGGATTAGACAAAAGTAGGCCCAGAATTTAGTGAAATTAAAATGTGATTATGGTTGCTCAGGACATTCTGGCGCAGACTTGATTTGTGGCTTTTAACAGTCTTAAATGTATAACTACAGCAGAATAAGTGTTGCATTGCATGCAGTTAAACTAACCTTAAGGATTTGGTGCATGAGCTCGATTAGATGTTTAGCTACTTCAGACACCACACATTTCTCAGACGAGAACAACAAAACAAAATGATTAGAGATATCTTCAGCAAGTCTTTCTTTATTTACCCCCGAAATTTTCACAATATAGTCCTGTAGAAAAATTTGTTGACTGAATGGCAAAGACAAAAACAACTGAAAAATACAAAAGTTAAATTATGTGCTCACTTGAGGAAGGCTGAAATTAGATTGCAGAAGCATATTTCTGGCCTTAGACAAAATCTGAACTTTCTTTCTTGATGCAAAGTGAACCTCAACATTGTCAGCAAATTTGATCAGCTTCTCATCCTTGGTGTCGGATGGAGATATGAACATAAGTTCCTTTTAAAGCTATCTCAAAATCAATTGTAAGTTTCGATCTCTTGGAACTCGGCCGACTTGGAAGCATCATCAGGCACAAACTGAACTCAAAATGGGGAATATTAAGACTATGACGTATGAAATTGATAATATTTAATGTATGTGAGTAGCGAGAGAGAATGGTGATTTTTGCAGTGAACTCTTAGTTCATGGCATTAACCTTGAATGGCAAAGGATATCATCGATTAAAGTAGCGAGCATTTGCCCTACAATTAGTGCGATCTAGCGAGACTAACTAATGTTAAATCTTGCCTTAATATTATCAAATAGAAGGCAGGATAGCTACTTTAAATGTTTTTTTATACTTTTTTTCTTATATTGTGCAATTTTATTAATGTGCGGTTACAAAGTGGAGGGCCTCTCTTTTATCTTTCACCCCGGACCTCAGGACCGACACTGTTGACAACTATACATATTACCACACATTTTGAATGCAACAAGAAACAACATAGATCTACAAAAGGAATAATATTATTATGATAGAAAGAAATCTGACAAGAATCTCTTAAAACCAATGGTACAAAATCTGACAGACTATAAAAAAATAGGTCATAAATTGAATAAACAATAATCAAACTAATCTCAACCTACAACCCCACTTCCAATTACAAAATTTATTAAAGAAGCCAAAACATAACAGCATCGTGCGGGAAAATCACAAGTCCAGGCCACAACACAGAACAACACAATTTAATCAGTATTTATAGCCAACACAATTCAATCAGTATTCCAAAAAAAAAAAAAAAAAGGTTTTTATACCTAAGAAGAGAGAAAAACATGATTAGGGAAAAAATAGTGGAGACTTAGGCACAAAGCGCTTATTTAATCTATCTATTGCAGAAAGGAGGAGAATGACATGAAAAACTAATAGAGATTTATTTACCTCTGTTGACAGGGTTTTTTATTCAGCAAAAGAATAATTGTATTGATGTCGTCGTGGTCGCGGATCCACTGATCGCCGTTGGCCAGATCGGACGCCTGGTCGTCCTTGTACTAAGCGGGGAGGCGGTGCTCACTCTAGGCAAAATCGAAACCGATGACAAGCATGGATTTTTTATAGGATACGGCGATTCACTCTACAATTACTAGCTCTCAATTGTTGTTTCGTGGATGAGATTTTTGTTCTTGGATAGAACTGAGAATTACCATCAAGTGTCGGATAGCCTTCACGAGTTGTGAGATCGAAGGGGGACGCTAGGTTATGTATTGAATGTGAGCCAAAGCAGTTTATGTTCACTGAAGTTCAATTACTTTGAAGGATACCATATCAAACAAATAAATTAATTAATTCACATATTATGCATATAAATTTAGGATATATATAAACACGTACCACGAAGTCTTTGACATGTGGGTTTTTTTAATGAAAATTTTTAGTACTGCCAATTATTTTTTTTTTTTTTTTCCTCATCTTATAGGTTAAAATAAATTAAAAAAAAAAAAAAAAAAAACTTCTCTTTTTCTATTGTTCTTTAGTCTTTAACACTTTCATAAAGTTTATTTTGAAATTTGGTCAATTATAAGAACCGAAACCCAAACTTATTAATTTAATTAAAAAATTAAAAAATTATATGCAACTTGTCTTTCATTGTGGAACCGATGCCTGAAAAGATTTATTTTATTTTCAAAATTGCCAGGCCCACTTTAGGCATCTGTTATCATGGAAACCGATGCATATTGTGCGATTTTTATCGTATACGCAATTCACTCTACAATTACTAGCTCTCAAATTTCTTGATTTTTTTTTTTGAAAACATAATTTGTTTGGAAAGCCTTCACGGGCAAAATATATTATAATGCTTGTCAATATCTTTTTACTAATAAAATTCAATTATTTGTAAAGAGATACCATATCAAACAAATAAATTAATTAATTCACATATTATGCATATAATTTAGGATATATATAAACACGTACGACGAAGTCTTTGACATGTGTGTTTTTGTTAATGAGGAGTGAATTTTTAGTACTGCCAATTATTTCTAAAATGTTTTTTTTCTTCTTTCCTCATCTTATCTTTTTCTACGTTTCAAAAAAAAACTTCTCTTTTTCTATTGCTCTTTAGTCTTTAACACTTTCACTTGAGTTTAATTTGAAATTTGGCCCAACGTGATAAGAATCCAATGTCTAAATTTTAGGTATTAGTTAATAGTTATTGAGTAATATCGTAACTTGTCTTTCATTGTGCTGCTTATGCATGAAATAGATGCATTATATTATCATGCATAGTCAATACCTTTCAAATCACCATCTCTTTTATCTTATACTTTTTTTTTTTTTTTGAAAGCATACAATTGTTTGTAAAAATTTTGAAAATATATTATCATGCATAGTCAATATCTTTTTACTAATAAAATAAAAGGTTTTCTTCCAAATTATTTTGAGATCTCGTTTAAATGAAAAAAATCAAAATGAAAGCAATTCCATGGCACTCTTATATTCTAGTTTTTTTAACCAAACATATAATTATTTGTGAAATTTTCAGAAAATATATTATTCTCTCACTTTCACTTTTTCTCATTTTTACTCTTATCAATCACATCTACACATTTTTCACAAAAAGTAATCATGTTTCATTTTAGAAAAAAATTTAATTATTCAACAAAAATAATTTCTAATTACCAATCATATCAAATCATTATTTTAATATTTTGAAATCAAATCTACTTTCAACATTATTTTTGTGAGTGTTCTATATTGGCGTGAGACCTTGGGCCTAGCGACTCATCTAAATCGTTAATCGGAATTTAACAATGAATGGATGAGATGAAAAATTAAATATAGAAGCAATCCCAAGATTAATCCGGGTGGGCAGATTAAGAGTAAATCACTTTTTCATCTCATATCCAATCACACTCTCAAAACTCATCTTTTTTCTTCCAAATTATTTTACTACTATTCTCTAACAAAAAAAAAAAAAATTCAAAATGAAAGCATATCCAATGGCACTCTTATATTCTAGTTTTTAGTTAATAACATATGTAGATATTTGGGTCATTTAGTATTTATATGAACCTTATTATTGTATTATTCCCTAAAATAACTGGGTTATTAATTACCAGATTTTAATTAAATATTAAGATGAAACAACCTCACTTTCTTTTAGAAAAAATAAGAATGTGGAAAATAAAATTAAAAATCAACCAAAAATAATTTTTTTCTAAAATGCATATTTAATGGGCATAAAAACTATTTTATATATTTTATGTTTAATTATATATAAAAATGTATACCAATCCGAGAATTTTTGTGAGACCATAGCTATAGTTAAGAACACAAAACCACATCCACACCATCCAACAAAATAAATAGAAGGCTAGGATTTAATGAGATTTTGTAGTATTAAAAAATAAGGGGGGTCGGACATGGGTACAATTGGAACATCAAGTTTAGCCAAAATAATTTTTCTTGAAATCAGGGAATGAGATCTTACCAAATAATACGTCCATAATCACCATCTTCTTCCTCAAGCCATAATCACGTAAATATTGGACCTATAAAAATAGAGAGAAATTCCACATTCAAACCAGCAAAAACATCAAAATTGAATCGAACATCGAATCACAAATCATCAAAACAAGTGGAAACAATAGAAAAATGTTAATTATACACATAAAAAAATTAAATCGAGATTGCGATGTCATTATCAATGATTCTTGGATCCATTCAAAATATTAATTAATGCGTTTGGCGATAATTAAGGGATCAAAAATACTCATCCTTATAAAATGAATTATAAGTTTGCATTTTAACGTTGAACAATCAAAAAAATTTAAATATAAGAGCGGAAGGATGTGTAATTATAAAAAAATTGTGTATGTTTACTATAAGTGTTTTGTACATATAGCTTCTAATTATTATAGCATAATCTCACATAACAACAAGCAAAAATTTTACAAATATGCTAATTTAGAATAAGGATCTTTGCATGGATAGTGTTTTTGATGTGTATAGTTATAACAAAATATTGGAACATATGAGGATTTGTATAAGAAATCATATATTTAGTTTTATTGATGATATGTGTGTATAGTGTAAAAAAATAATTTGTGTATTTAGTATGTAAAATATGTAACATATAATGTTTAGCCAAAATAATATATTTTTCTTGAAAATTACAATGCATGTATTGTATGCTTAGAGTAATAATTATGTACACAATGTGCATAATGAATATGTGTGCTTATAAGACAAATATTGGTGAGAAATTACGATTTTGCACCATACATTGATGAACATCGATATATAATATTCTAGATTTGTATGCTAGAAAAAGTAGTCATTATATACAATACACTATGGCAATTTATGTGTGTTGTACATAATCTATGCATAAACATACCATATATGCAACCTATTTATACATTATATGTGTTTAACTATACATAATTTTTATGCGACAACATCTGGATCAATACACGCTACAAATGTTTAAAAATACATAATGTTATGCATAATTATACAAATTTCTATAACTATGTATACAATTTTATTGACTACGTATACAAATTACATTTAATATACATTGTATGGATTTTATACATAATCTTATGCGTAAATATACAAAATTTAATAACTACATATACAAAATATATGGCCTACTTGACTATACATAATTTTATGCGTAAGTATACAAAATGTTGTAACTACATATACAATATTATTGTTATATGACAACATTCGGACCAAGTGTACATAAAAATACAAAGTTATATTGATTAAAAAGAAAACAACCCATGTCGTGATCCATTCATATCCAGAATTCAACGAAACATCCAAGTCATATACAAAAACTCCTACGAATTAAAGTATAAATGACTCCAAAAAAAAACACCAAACATAGTAAACTAACTATACAAAAAGATGAGCAGAAATATACATACTAAATTGTCTATAACAACACTACAATATTTTTTTCCCCGTCCAAAACTTTCTGGCTTCTTCCATACACCTGTCCTTTTGCTCATTGTTGTAGTGGAGGATTATTGTAATTAAATACTTCATGTGCATATTAGACAGTTGAGAAGAATTGTTCTTCTCCAAACCACAATCCCATCTCTTGGTGCCACCGCCCATGTAGCTCTCCATATGCCTCATAGCATATATACCACAATGAACTTTGTTTGTGGTGTCTCTCCGAGGCATGCATAGTCTAGACGGGACGTATTTATGGACAACACCCGCCATTTGCGCACATCCTTTACCTTCCAAGTAATCCGAAAACATCTGAACCTACAAATATACCATGGAAAACAACTTTCACCCCACTCTCCGTAACCCTTTTTTCCTTGTTTTTGGCCATTTAGTTGATAAAACAAACCTACAAAAAAATATAGAACCAATTATTATACAAAAAAATACAATATGCACAATGTCTCTACTAAATATACAATAAAATACAACTAACTATACATTTTCACAAAACTAAATATACATTACCATATAGCTCATTATACATTATTGCATAGCATATATATATATATATATATATATATATACATTATCACACAACTAAACATACATTATTCATACACTGATTATGCATACATATGTACACTAAGTTTACACACATATAGTTAAATATACATTATCACAAAACTAAGTAATGTACATTATCCTATAGCTAAATATACATAATTCCATAACATATATACATGCTCGCACAACTAAAAATATATAGTGTTCTATAACTAAATATGTATTATTACATAACTAAACATACATTATTATACACCTAAATATACATTATCGTACAACTGAGCATACATTATTAAATACATAAAAATACATTATCACAAAGCTACATATACAATATTACATAACTAAATGTACATTATTACGTAACTATATATACATTATTATATTACACAACTAACAATTCAATGCACAAGGTGAGAAATCGAACATGAGAAATCGAAACTGAGAAATCGAAATAAATATAAACTACGAGCACACAACATGTGAACAAAAAATAAACAAGAAAAACACCATTCATCAAACCTATCAGCAAGAAAGAAAAACACTATATATGTGTATACCCTAAAATCGAATAGAATGAAAACACTAAAATCGAACATAAAACACAAAAATAGAACCCTATCAGCAAGAAATGCTAAAATCGATGAGAAAAACTTACAGCCAAATTCAGAGATGTTCGGACCCTAGCAACGAGTAGACACTAAAATCACACCGAAAATTAAACAAATTCCTGAGATGTTTGAGCCCTAGTAGCAACAAAGTCGAAACTCACCTCTTGGATGGGTCAAATTGCGCTCTTAAAATCGATTTGCAGATTTTCGGTCGTGTGTGATATCATGTGTTTGTGGGAAGCAGTTTCAGATTTTCGATTTTTTGAAAGAGGGAGATTGAGGAAATCGCGGGATGAGATATCAGTTTTTGACTTACCAAATTCAAAAAATGGGGAGTTACAAATATATCTCTTATCTTAAAGCACAAAATTACTTTGTTACCCTTACATTAGGCGCCCATGCCTAAAATAAGGAGTAAAATCTGGACCATTGATTATTAAATCAAATGGTCTAGATGTGGTCTTATGTTCTTACCTAAAGGGCTTGGTCTCATTTGATCATATCCTTATATATATATATATATATATATATATATATGATTACTCTGTTTCTCATTGCATTGTGCTTGTTCATACTAGTTGTGATGTAATAAACCACAACTTTTCCAAACAGAAAAACCCACTCATAGGCTGTACGTGTATCAATTAGTCAAAATTCGGTGCCTCTTTCTTGGTGAAACATAAGATTCTCCTTAAATTTGGGTCCTCTATTTCTTTCTAAATCACCTTTTATGGACTTAATTTCAAATTTTCACTTTTTCAGATGTAACTTTTTGGCCAGGAAACATGCACATATTATTGCATTTACACACCTTTTCTTGTTTCACTGTCCCATATACACAGCCACTTAATACCAAAACCTATTCCACAATCTTCCCACCAAGAAATTAAACCCTCAGAAGTACTAAAGAAAAAGAAAGAAAGAAAGAAACCACAGATGGGCTCTGGAGATAATGTTTTCACTGTTATTGCAAAGAACATTGATGTTCTTGCTATGTAAGTATCAAACATAAATTGTTACCTTAGCAAGAACTATGTTTTTTTTTTCTTATTCTCCATGGTTTTGTACATTGTTTAATTAGTTTTAACATTGTGCTAATGTTATGCTTCTTAATCTGACCCTGATCAGGCCTCTGGTTTCTCTTGTTTTTCCTCTGTAAGTCACATTTTTTTTCTCTCTTTTGCATGAGCATTATTTTGATTTTAGAATAAAAAAGTAGATCAGAAAATTTAATGTTTTTAAATATTTGACAGATATTGTTCAATCAAGGCCATAGAGACTAAATCACTTGCAGATGACCAGCAATGGCTAACATATTGGGTTCTCTACTCTCTGATTACCTTATTTGAGCTAACATTTGCCAAAGTACTTGAATGGTATGTTTCACTAAGCTTGTTCCTAATTTATAATCAACATTTAAAATATAAAAAAAACTTGTAACTAAACATACATATGTTTAACTACTTGTTAGAATGTCATGTATGATAAATTGCAATTTTGGTGAGTAACTAGGGGTGTGACAAATTAGTCCTTTTAGATTTTGTCACTTGTATTTTAGAAAAACTCTCGGATTTAGTCCACACTTGGCCAGAAGTTTCAAATCGTCTGTACGTGAAGGCAAAAAATTAGGGATTTTCGACTACTGCATAAAAATTAGAGTTTTCGCTGATGTGGCTTGGATCTAACATACACGTCGCCTATGCGGACAAGAATGAATTAATATAAACAACGAAAACCCCAAAAACAATTGTCGGACGTTCGAAAAATCCCGGATTTTTTACTTTCATTGTAGCATGTGAGATTTTCCTAGCAATTTTGAAATTTCTAGCTAGTTAAGCACTAAATTCGAGAGTTTTTAAAAAAAAATTCAAAGAAACATGAGATTTTATCGGGTAAATTTTAAAATAATACCACATTCCCACTGGCGGGGCAACCTGGGTCCCGACCCAAACTTTATGATTTATTTTATAGATTATATCATTAAGAACTTTTTTTTTTATAAAAAAGTTATAGTTTCCATGTTTTTTTTTTTTTTTGTTTTACATTCTGCTTACTTCACTTTCACGTACTGGTTATGCCATTGCACACCCTATAGTTACGCAGTACTGAAATTGCAATTTATCAGTGTAATTTTTTCCTGAAATTGAAGGGCCCTTAATGTTTGTTGAATATTAATTATGATCATAATCAGGTTTCCCATTTGGTCTTATGCGAAATTGATCGGCGTATGTTGGTTGGTATTGCCTTATTTCAATGGGGCAGCATATGTATATGAGCATTTCATCAGGCCTTTCTACAGAAATCCACAGGTTAAACTATGGTACGTTCCAAGGAAAAAGAATATTTTCAGCAAGCCTGATGATATTCTTACTGCTGCTGAGAAATATATTGAAGAAAATGGACCAGAAGCTTTTGAAAGGATCATTGCCAGGGTAACCATATAAATTCCAATATATATATTTTTTTGAATTTATTGATAGAAATTTATATTGTGTTAGTGTTATTATTTAATTTTGTTATTTGTGGTTGTAGGCTGATAGAGAAGCAAGAACCAGGAGGAGCAGCTACACAATCTATCATGATGATTATGAATACTGAAGTGAATTAATATTTCAAGTTTTTAGCTATATATGGCTATGGGCATAATTGAACTTACTGTTATCTGTTATGGATCTATGTAAAAATATTTTATAAGCTTTTCTGACTGTTTTGAGATATTCAATTCAGTAGTACTTTTCTTATGACTATTTTGTTGTTCCTTTAATTTCATTGTTTCTTGGGATAATTACAAAAAAGACCCTGAGGTTGGGCTAATTACAAAAAAGAAAAAACATAGATTTTGAAAACCCACTTGAGATTTGATTTTGTCTTAATTAAATTTAAGGGGTAATTGTAAGACAGAATCTAACCTCAATGCTTTTTTTTTTCTTTGTAATTTTCAAAAGTATTTGAAATTTTTTGTAATTAGCCTAAACCTCATAGTTATTATATTTTTAATTATCCCTCGTTTCTTGTTTACAAGGATTTTAGAATGAGTATGTCTGATTTTCTCCAACAAAATTAACTTGTTAAAATTTGTTGGTCTGGCAATAAGGGATGAACTTGAGGAAAGTCAGAGATGAATTGAATTCTTGAAATTTCAAATGGGGTTATGTGCTGGGAATTATGAATACAGTAGCATGGGCAGATAGATTAGGTCATTGAAAATAGATTATCTAAATAAAAATTCCAACGTGTGACAAAGTGCTGGTTGACAGGTTGTGAGGAACTAGAAGTATTATTTGTTTAATTGTTGGTTGACAGGTCATTTCCAATTATTAGGTTGTTGATTAAATTTATTTAAAACCTCTTGTAATGTTTTATATGTCATAAAATATTTCCTATTTTAATATTCAATTTTATTTTAAATATAAACTATTGAAGTGCATGAATAAATTAAAATAGGAATCTCTATTTTGTCATGAACATAGTCAAAACTTGAACATTTTATTTAATATTTTAAGAATGAATTAGGATCTCTTTAATTTTTTCGAGAAGAGCATATTCTTAGTGATAATTTTTAGTAGGGCTACGCGTCTTAACACCATTTGCAGCCGAAAAAAAAAATTATGAATAATACCATGACTTGCATGTAATTTTGAATAGTTTTATGAGGATTGAAATAAGAAATTATTAAAGCTCTATTTTGGTTCTTGCTTCAATATAAAATTCAGAGTTGTTTTTCAATAAAATTAACATAAATTATGAGGGTTGTCTATAAATTTGAGGCCTTATGCAATTTTTTAGGAGCACAACCTAGTTAAATGGATATGTCATTAATCATCATTTTAATTTTCTAATTTTTTTAAGATGCAAAATCACTTATCAAAGTTTTACAATCAAACAATTTTAACATTTCATACTTAATAGATAATATGCATGGCTAGTGGAATAAATCTATCTTGTAAATATATTTGATCTCAATAGGACTTTAATTTTGAAACAAGTATCATCCATTGTATTCTATTAATTAGCATTGCATTTGTTTGGAAAAGAATATAATCTCAATACATATTTAAGTATTACTTAATTTTATCAATATTTCTTTCGATATATATATATATATATATTTAATTTTAAAAATAAATAATCAATACCTTCAGTATCAACATACTCTAAGATTAATACAACATTTTTCCTATTTATCATCGTCCAAAGTTTTAAATTTTGGTCCTCAAGTAAAAAACAAACAATCAGACTTAAATATGAAACATTCTCCCAATTGCAAATACCAAATCAAGCAAACTCAACAATTATTGTATCAAAAAGTAAAATATTGCTAATGATATCAATTTTAACAAGTAATTCATTAGACCATCTCCAGAGAAAATTACACTATTTTAGTGCATATTTTACGATATTTTGGTGTAAAATATGTACTCCATCTCCAACTATTTAATAAATGTATGTAAAAATGAATTTTCATAATACTCTATTTTAGTGCATTCATACACTAAAACCATTAAATCAAAAAAAATATTGGACAAGAGTTTTGTGGTATTTTTAGTGAAAAAGTTGTTCACATCTTAAATGGTGAAGTGGATTAAGTAAATCAATTTTTTTCTCCAAATTGAGAGAAAATCACTCTCCGGGAGATGTATATTAAAGCAAATTATGATTGAATGAAAAAACTATTTTGAAAAGTTTCATTTTTTTTTGGACAAAAATGGTCAAATCAAATTATTAGAGGGGCCAACTTAATAGTAAGTGAAAACTTATACAGGTTTAGAAGCAAATAAAATTACATCGATTTATATTTAGCATTGAAAATTAATGGTTTTAATCAATTTAACACTATTGCACGGACTATAATGTTTAAAATATAAATTTTTAGTTTAGGGTTACAATTTCAATAAAAAATAAAAGATAAAAATAAATAAATTTAATTATAAATAAAAAAATTGTACAAAAAATATATTACAAATTATTAAAGGTATAAAAAAACTCTTTAAATACAATGCTTAATTAGGTGGTTTTTTCCAATGATCAACCAATCATGTCCGGTCAATGAAGGTGAAAAAAATGAGTTTTAATTATCCATTCAACCATTAAAAGTATTCATCAGAAATGATAGGTACTTGCCTTAATCTCCTGAATAAAAAATTGAAAATATCAGAAACAAAAATTTTGATGGGTATTTGAATATTTTAAAAAATGAAATATTAGCCCAATTTAGTTATACGAAAAATACTGACCCAACTCGTATTTTTTTTTTTAATGAATTGTTTCGGATGTTTTTCCTTTTTCCTAAAAATAAATGTAAAATTGAAAATACAATGTTTTTTTTGGTATAAAAAAATTAGAACATTTTGAATAATTTTTAATTTAGTTTCTTTATTCGTTCTTCTGGCCATGCATGTAGCATACAAAAAAATTCACATTTCGAACCAAGCAGTTGCGGAGCTGATCCAACCACCACCACCACCTGATTGGTCAAAAATATTTGTGTACAGTCATGATGGCCACATAAATATTTATGCTTTGTATTAATACATATTTCGGTATTAAAATAATGGGATTGAATTTAATGTGATTGTTGATAAAGTTTGTGCAATTGTTATTTCATGTACCGGCTTGGTAGTTCCAAATTTGAAATATATATCATGAAGAAGTGACACAAGAAATGGATAATCAAAATAGATTGTAGGGGAAATATTTTGGTTTGAATTTATTTGTGATCTTCTGATAACTACAATACTTGTCATTTTTAAAATGAAGGAATAAAGATTTGTTTTTGTTTCATCATTTATTATTAAGAATAAGAGTTCATCTTCATGAAAATCAAAGTTTAATCTAACATCCCAATATTTGATTTAAAATCAAAAGAAAAAGTTCAGCACTTTAAAGGAGACAAATCTCAATCATCTAAAATTTAAAATTTCCTTTTCCACCATTGATTAATGACATTGTCTTTACCTCGACAACAAAATTTGTGGTTCATGATTGATAATATGTCAGCATTTTATAGCTCCAATTATCTATATATATTTAATTTTAAAAATAAATAATCAATGACCTTTTTATCAACATATCATCTAAGATTAATAAACAACATTTTTCAGATTTATCATCATCCAAAGTTTTAAATTTTGTCCTCAAGTAAAAAACAAACAATCAGACTTAAATATGAAACATTCTCCCAATTGCAAATACAAAAATCATGTAAACTCAACAATTATTGTATCAAAAAGTAAAATATTGCTAATGATATCAATTTTAAAAGAATAATCCATTTTAGATTTTCTCCAACAATTCCAACAATTGCTGGATTTTTAGGGTGCATATTTTAAGGGCTTTTTATATATTTTAAATGTCAAATTAAAATATTTTCCATCTCCAATGCAAAATATTATTTCTGCACTCACAAGAAAAAAAAAAAATGAATAAAAAAAAATATTTATTTTCTGCATTCAACAATAAAATCATTAAATTAAAAAAATATTACTTCCCAGAACAGTTTTGATTATTTTTAGATGCCCAATGCATCAACATTTAAATGGCAACTACTTTGAAGCAATATTTTTTTCCAAATTGAATACGAAGAGTCATTTAAGATATATAATTAAAATAAATTATGATTGAATTAAAATACTTTTCATTTTGTTTTGGACATTTTTAAAATGGGTCTAGAATCAAACATATTAAATGGGGCCACTATTAATAGAAACACCAAAATGTTGCAGGTTTAAACCAAATTTAATAAAAAGACACTTTTCAATATTTAAATTAACTTTTGACGGATAAAAATTAATGGTTTATAATCAATATAAATAAGAACAAAATATATTAGTATATACAATTTTGATCATCATGATGCTACATTCGAAATGTTAGTAACATCCATATAGATATACTTTAAAAACTACAAAGGGAAAGAGGGGGAAAACAAGAGGAGGAAAATATTGCTTACAAAGACCCAAATTTTCTGTATTGATGTAACTAAATTTTGTATTTTCATATAAAAGATTAGGTATAGAGAGGGCTGCAAAGAGAAAAAGGTCAGAAACACGAATATATAAATTTCTTGCTTGTTAAGGCCAAAACTTAGATACAAAGGCAAGACAGAGAATTAATTGAGCTCACCTCTAAAAATTATAACAGAGTAAATTATAATTTACTCTAAATTATTAATACGTTCTTTCTAACGTCTGTGCATAAACCATAATTCTATATATTGATGGCTTAATAGTTATCTAAAAATTCCTCAAAAAAAAAAAAAAAAAAAATAGTTATCTAAACTCAATTGCATAATAGGCCTGATCCAATGATTCTCGTGGCCTATAAATTCGAATATATATACATATCTCGATATTTATATACATTGAATTAATTTGTTACACAAATTTCAATTCTAATTTTTCTAAGCTCTGTTTCTCATTTGACCGCGAGGGTTATTATAGAAAAAAACCCAATTAGGGGTGCCTACGGTTCCGAAACCGCCGGTTCCGGTTCCTCATTTTGGAGGAATTGGAACCGGGACCGTTGCCTTCCGGTTCCAGTTTGGTCCATTTGGAACCTGGGTCCTTCAAGGTTCTGGTTCTGGTGTTTTCCGGAACCGTTTATTTATCTTTTGAGTATAGAGGAATGAAAGTTCGAATAGTTTGCTTACAATATTTGGTTTAAAACGTGTCTCATGTAGCTACGAATATGAAACATTATAATAAATATTTAACATATGTTCTAACATATTTTTGCCAAAACAAAATAAATATTGTTAGTTTTGACCTTGAAACCGATGGTTTTAACTGCCGACCGATTTCATGATTTTTGAGACCAAGGAATCGGGATCGAAACCGGCTTACACGGTTTCGGTTTTGGAATTATTGATCGGTCAACGGTTCCCAGAATCATTGACCATATTTCTGGTTTTGAAACCGATTTCGATTCCATTTGGCCACCCCTAATCCCAATGCTCATAATTGTTTCTTCTTATTGCAAACAATATCGATCCATTAGTTAATTATAAACTCATACCTTTTGTTCTCATTACATTTTCAGCCAATGGGGGACCTTTCATACACCAAATGTATACCACATATTGTTAATATATGTACATGAATATTGTAATATGAACATTACGGCTGGGAGAGCTAGGCAACGACTGGATATGAGCGATATTTCATTTTCGCTCCGCTGGAGAATTTTTTTTGACCAAGCATGCGAATTATGCGATTGTTTATGAAAATTTTCAGAAAATATATTATTCTTCCACTTTCACTTTTTTTATTTTTCTTTTACCAATCACATCTACACATTTTTTCACAAAAAACTAATCATTATTACACATTCTCCCACAAATTTCACTATTCACTCAATCACACATTTTTAACTACCAATCACATCCAATCATCATTTTACTATTTTTAAATCAAATCAACTTTCATCATTATATATCCATTCACACTCTCAAATTTTTTTCAAAAACTTTCATAAGAATTTTTTTTTACTATTCTCTAGTGAAGAAAATTTTCAAAATGAAAACATATTCAATCGCATCCCTAGTCATCCAACCCCTCTAAATCTATATAAATTTATATACTGTATACATTTATTAAATTTTAAAATTGCATTCTCTTAAAGCTGATAAAATTATCGTTGAGACTGAAAATATGTATTTGCCTTGATTCATATTTTTTTTATCTACTTACTTTTTATATTTAAAAGCAAGTCCAATTAAGATTGAAAAACAAACAAAACTATTTGATAGTTAAAAGCTTATTTCGAGCTCGGGTCATTAACATAAAACGAATGAAAATTGAACACATTTTCCGTTCGATAAGATATATAAAGTTCAGCTCGAGCTCGACTAGATTAGTAAAAAGAAAATCTGTAAAAATATTCGGGTCGGCTCAACTAAAGTACGTTCAGGGTCGATTTGATCAATAATCAAACTAAACTCAAACACATTTTCGAGACTCTTATAACAATTCAAACAAACTTGAACAATATTATCTTCGTAATTACTCAATTCGTTTATACCCCTTACCCTACCTCAAATCCATCTCCTTAAATTAAAATTTCATGAACACTATAATTGTTGGAGACAAAAATTGACTTTTCCCAATATCTCATATTTTAAAATTTCCGCAATTACTTTATTAATTATCAAATATTATTAATCATTATTGGATCACATATATAATTATCCAACCAATGCAGCCTATACTGGCCCACGCGGCCCATATCGTCCCACGCACCCATTTTATCCTATAAGACTCATGCGACTCATTAACCCCAAGTATAAAAAGGTTCATCCGCCCCATTTGTTAGTGTTCTCAGTTAATCACTCTTAATATTGTCCTTTGCTCTGGATTTTGCATTCGCTTGAGTGTCGGAGGGCCTCCCTAGGACAACCCCAATGTCCGTATATCGTTTGATGAACTGTCGCGGGTACGTTTCCAGCTTGAAGGACTACCAGCTCAGGAGAAAACTTTGAGTTTTTCGGAATCCCTTTACTTGGAGTAATCTGCCGATGTTTTATGTTTTTGTTAGCATCAATTATATTTAGAGATATTCAAGAAATACTTAAAATCTGGCAAAGTCGTAAACATACAATGGGGACAAAGAGCAAATTATCCATTTCCTCAATCTTCTTTTGGACAAATGCAATGCTTTTTGGCTTTATTTGTCAAACAAAATAAAGAGAATTCAAGAAAATGACAAAAGAGAAAACCATCCCAATCATCGAATCCCCAGATACAAACTAACTACCCTATCAGTTGGTGACATGGATTTTTTCCCGGAAAATAAGGAATGTAGAGAGATAGAAATGCAGAGAGAGAGAGGAATAAAAAAAACACGAAAATCTACAGAAGGTATTATGCACGTTTGAGGGTCTCACCCTGAAAATTTCAACCCTTTTCCCATTCCCATAATCCCTTCACAAAAAACCCTTTTGATTTCAAGAACCAAAAAAGAAAAAACAATTTTTTTCGTTGAATATATTTTCTTCTCTTCGTGGCCCGATATTAGATTTTGAGCTCACAAAAACAAAAAAAAAAAAAAAGGAAACTCACTTTTTTGGTTCTGAATATCATCACCATTTGCAAGAATTTCTCAATTTCCAAACAGAAATAGGTTATTGAAATCATTTCTTTTTTTTTAAATGCCATTTCGTCCAGAGGCGTAGATTTTCCCCGATGTTTATTGCATGGCTGCAAATTAAGATCAAGAAAATAGTTCTTTAGGGTTCAAGATTTGATCTTGACAAGTGGGGCAGCTGTTTTGGAGCTGAAATTTTTTTTCTTGATTTTAATATTACTGAATATTTGATGAGCGTATAAGAGTTTGAGAGGGCTACATTTCTTCTTCAGCAGAGAGGTGGGGGGATTTTGATTTTGAGACCCTCTTATTTTATTTTTCTCCGTTGGTGATTTTTACAATGGGGTAGATTGAAAAATCGAATTTCTGAATTATTAAGTTGAGAGGGTATGGTATATGGAGCAGCATAGGAGGGAGAAAACATTAGTTATTGATAATTCAAATGGGTTTTGGTTTAACTGTTGGGTTGTTGCACCTAGTTTTATTGCAACTTAAATGGCTGATTTGCAGAGGCCTAGTCTTGCCGAAAGAGACATTGACCAGGTACTCTGTATTTCCTCTGTCTCTATAAGCATTGCAGTTACCTCTACTGTTATATGAAAAGTTCTTGAGGAAATGTTATTATAATCTTTAAGGAAATTTACGGATTATAACACGTTTGAGTGAAATCTTATTCGTACAATCTCTTTTGTCTTTAGGCCATTACAGCCCTTAAGAAAGGGGCACACTTACTGAAGTACGGGCGGAGAGGGAAGCCGAAGTTTTGCCCATTTCGACTTTCCACCGTAAGTTGTTTTTCCGTGAATTTAATTTGAATTCAATTCATCTCAAATTTCTATATTTAACTCATCTCGTGACATGTACGCACATACGGTAATTATAATGATATATTAACTACTTCACATTGCAAATATAGTAGATGATAAAGTACCTTGGTTTTATGCTCTGACTCAAGAGTATTTTGTTGATTTGCTTGGCATTTGATAATGCTAAGTAAAATTATTTGAAAGAGTCGAGCCATGATATTTTTTTTAATATAATGAACAGAATTTATTTTGTTAGTTTCTTATTATGCATGCTATGGCAATCTAGTTGAATGGTACTAGTGGATAAATTTCAGGATGAATCTACCTTGATATGGTATTATGGGAAAGATGAGAAACAACTCGAGCTACGTCAAGTTTCAAGGATAATTCCTGGACAGAGGACTGTAAGTACGGTTTATTTTCTCCATCTCAGGAGATGTTTATGCAAGAGTCTAAATCGTGCTACGATTCTCTTTCCCATAATCGCAGAACTTGTCATGAAACTAACTGAATCAATAGATTTGTTTTTGTGTTGGAACTTCATGATAGGTATTCCTGAAATTTTGTGTTTTTTCGCCTTGTTCTATGCTTTACAATGGATTCCATTTTTTTATTTGTGCTTATTGAATGTCATTTATCCCAACAAAAAGAACCATCTGTTCATTGCTGAGAACTTGCATATCCTACTTGATGAATTAAATGAAATTTTCTTGTTTCTATAATCTTGAATGTAATTAGCATGCAGCCCAAATAATAAAAAAAAAGGAAAAGAAAAATGAAAACATTAAGGAAAGTTTATGAAATTTGGCTGTGTTTGACTTTAGAAAATTTTATATGACTTAGCATTTTATGTGATAAGTTAATTCAGAGTTACTTGATTTAATCAAGATATAGTAAATTGTTCCTGCTATATTTCCCAAGGAATGGTCATTAAGTGCAAATTTTTTTAAGCTTAAAGCTTAATATCCTTTACAAATTTGTCAATGACGGTTACATTCAAAGCAACTGACATTATCTTTTTCTCCTGACAGTCAATATTTCAGAGGTATCCTCGGCCTGAGAAGGAATACCAATCATTTTCTCTTATATATAACGACAGATCCTTGGATTTGGTGAGTTTCTGGTTGTTCTCTTATTACGCCAACCGTGCGTGAATCTGATAGTTATGCTGCTTCTCTTTTACATGTCAACCATGCCTCATTCGACTGCTAAACATTTTCAAGTGGGAAGATTATTTGATTAATGTTTATCAAGTCTGCTACATTCTTAGTTTCTAAATTTTTTTTACAGATATGTAAAGATAAGGATGAAGCTGAGGTTTGGTTTGTTGGTTTAAAAGCTCTAATTGCACGTGGTAGCTCCAGAAAGCCAAGAAATGAGTCAAGGAGTGATAATGCAACATCAGATAGTCCACGTGCTCGGAGGGTTACCCCATCAAATTCAAATACATCAGTGAGTTCGATTATCTTATTTCTTCTCATATTCTTTTAAAATAATCCGATCTAACTCTTATCCATTTTCATCCATCTAATTCAGTTTACTCAGGATCAGGGAGTTACCCAACGTTCGAAAATGCTTCTCAAAGCAGATTGGGAAAAGCATTTGCTGATGTTTTGTCATACACTGCAACACCCAAGAATCCTCAATTGGCCGAGTCTATTTCATACACTCCCACTTTGCAGTCAACTGTGCCAGTCGAAAGCTCGAACATCCGAACCTCTGGAGCCGAGACATTCCGTGTGAGCCTCTCTAGTGCTGTAAGTTCGTCGAGTCAGGGTTCTTGTATCGAGGATTTCGATAACTTGGGCGATGTTTTCATTTGGGGAGAAGGCATCGGTGACGGAGTGATGGGAGGTGGTGTAATAAAAGTCGATTCATCGTCTAACATGAAAATCGACGCTCTATTGCCGAAGGCATTGGAGTCAACCATGGTTCTTGACGTGCACCGTATTGCATGTGGTAACAGACACGCCGTTTTGGTCACCAAACAAGGGGAGATATTTAGCTGGGGCGAAGAGGCTGGAGGGAGACTGGGGCACGGGGTCGAATCGGACGTTTCCCACCCGAAGCTCATTCAAACTCTTAGCGGGAAGAGCATCGAAATGGTAGCGTGCGGCGAGTATCATACTTGTGCGGTTACGATTTCTGGTGATCTCTACACTTGGGGCGACGGTTCGCTTAACTGTGGTTTGCTTGGGCACGGAAGTGGGGTGAGTCATTGGATCCCGAAAAAGGTCTGTGGGCCCATCGTGGGCTTACAAGTGTCGTTCGTCTCTTGCGGGCCCTGGCATACGGCTTTGTTGACATCCGCGGGCCGGTTGTTTACGTTTGGAGATGGGACTTTTGGCGCGCTAGGGCATGGAGATCGTAGTGGTACAAATATTCCACGAGAAGTGGAAGCTTTAAAGGGATTACAGACGACGAGGGTCGCTTGTGGCGTATGGCACACTGCGGCGGTTGTTGAGGTAGCGTCTAATTCTGGGCAATCGCCTAACCAAACTTTAGTCGGAACGCTCTTCACGTGGGGGGACGGAGATAAAGGACAGCTAGGGCATGGTGATAATAAACCGAGACTAGTTCCCGAGTGTGTTTCTTCGTTGGTCGACACAGGTTTTTCTCAGGTAGTTTGTGGTAATAACCTTACGGTCGCTCTGACTACGTCGGGACGAGTGTACACCATGGGAAGTACTAGTTATGGACAACAAGGAAGTTGTCTAGCCGATGGAAAGATTCCGATTTGTGTAAGAGGTAATATCGCTGACAGTTGTATGGAAGAGATTGCTTGTGGTTCACATCACGTTGCGGGTTTTGACTTTGGAAAGCCGAGGTTTATACGTGGGGTAAGGGTTTTAATGGTCAACTAGGCCACGGTGATAATGACGACCGAAATGTACCCACACTTGTCGACTTTTTGAAAGATAAGCAAGTAAAGAGGATAGCGTGTGGTTCGAATTTTACCGCTGTTATATGTCTTCATAAGTGGATATCGACTGCCGATAATTCCGTGTGCTCCAGCTGTCATAATCCCTTTAATTTCATACGAAAACGCCATAACTGTTATAATTGCGGACTCGTTTTTTGCAAAGCGTGTAGCACTAGGAAGTCCCTTAAAGCCTCGTTAGCCCCTAGCGCGAATAAGCCGTATCGTGTTTGTGACGATTGTTTCACCAAATTACAGAAGACGATAGATTCTGCGTCTGTTCATCGAATTCCAAATGTGAAAACCGGAGGTTTACTAAATAAGCCGAGTGAATCTACTGAAAAGGAGAGTGGGGGGGTTCCTCGTATTTCCAGACTCTCGTCTGCTGAGTCGTTCAAGTCCGATCGAAATTCCACGTTCAATGTGAAATTCGAATTGAGTGACAACCGTGTGTTTCCTCTCCAGAATGGAAATGTTCAGAGGCCAAGCACGTCTTCGAAATCACCAACTAGCCCGTTTGGATCTTCGCAGAATTTTCTTTCGTTTTTCGTACCTGATTCTAGAATGCTTTCTCGATCGCCATCTCCTGTACTGGGGAAGAACCCTCGGAGGTCTACAACACCATCACCATCTACATCACTCTCGTTTCGGACATCAGAAGCAAATCCAGATGATGTAAAGTTTAGCAATGATAGCTTAAGCTTGGAGGTCAAAAGTCTAAGGGCACAGGTAAGCCTCTTTTTGACTTTGTCTAAGTTAAGTTTTGCAAATTTCTGCATTGCTTCTATAAAATATATCATTTCTTTTTGTACATTCAGAGATTACATTATAGCAATTCCATTTTCTGTTGTGATAAGTTTTAATGACATATCAAGAATAACATAATTTATGTGATTTCCTGTCTGTAACTAAATAGGAATCGTAGTTATCGGTAAAACAAAGCTTCAATCATCAGATAAATTATGTATTCTATCGCAATTATCAAACTCAGGATCCTCCAACTTGTTCAGAGTTTTTTCTCGCGTCGCTCTTGATAGCGAGGAATTTTAGACTGGATTAATGATACTTCATTCACATTTGAATGACCGTTCCGAAAATTCTAGTTCTACAATGCGATCTAAATATTACTGTCTATAGTAGTTGTATAAGAGTCTAAATGGTTGCCAATTTTCTTTTAGTGTACCATTTACTCTCTCGGATTTGATTGATCTGTAACAATATCTTGTGCAGCCAAAAATAGGCCCTGAACACAAATACCCTGCATTTAGGGAGTGTTTGCAAAAATTTCTGCTTTTAGAAGAAGTGATTTATTATAGCAGAAGTAAAAGTTGTTGAGAATCAGAAGTTGGTAGTGTTTGCAAATAGAATAAGAAGTTGAAAGTGTTTGATGAAAAGTTGTAAAAGTGCTTATTTGTTTGTAAAAGTCAACCGAAGCAAAATCAAAAATCTAAAGCGCCCATCTCCCTACTTTTATATTCTGATCAAATGAAGAATCATCAGAAGCAGAAGTAGACATTTGCAAAAAGTGGTTTTTTTCCAGTCAAAAGCTGAGAATCACTTTTTTTTAGTGATTGCAAACACTCCCTTAAACACCTCCACAGAAGTTAATATCAATTGTTACCATCATTTTCTTACTAGAATTTGGCTTCATATGTTTCAGGTAGAAAATCTAACTAGCAAATCCCAACTTCTCGAAGCTGAACTGGAAAGAAAATCGAAGCAACTGAAGGAGATGACTGCACGGGCAGCAGATGAAGCTGAAAAAAGCAAAGCTGCAAAAGAAGTGATCAAGTCTCTGACTATTCAGGTCGATTGTTTGCTATATTCAGAATTTTAGCACTTTGTAAATACATATACACTGCATGTTCTAATAATTTATCAGATTAGAACTTATTCGTAATCAATGCAAAAGTGTAACGAAATCGATGATCCTAAATTCTGTGCAGTTAAAAGAGATGGCTGAAAAAGTGCCAGAGGACCAAGTTGCCTGCAGCCACTTGGATGCTAATGAACAAGTGATGAATGATTTTAATCGTCCATCCAACGGCAGCAGTGTGACGAGCATAACCTCTCCTAAGAGTGAGTCCAGTGACAATTCAAATACTCCACCGCTGCCAAATGGAACTAAGGGTCCACCGCAGAAATGTAAACGAATTATACAAGACGAGCCCGGCGTGTATATAACTCTCGTCACCTTACCAAACGGCGTCAATGAACTAAGACGAGTTCGTTTCAGGTAGTGTTTCTCTTTATTTCTTGCATCTATTTTTCACCCAAATATATATGTTGCATCTGGAAGAAACATAACTTGTTGACACATTTATATAAGAAGTGGATTAATTGGAGAGTGTAATCTTTAAAAAACTATAGGGATAATTAAAAAAAAAAAGTTTTTTGAAAATAGCAAAATCTGCCTTGAGGTTTGATCCGTCTTACAATTTTCCCCTTCATAAGATAAAGACATTTCAAACCCCTCCCTCAACATTTATAAAAATCTTACAGTTACCCTTTTAAATTTAAGACAGAATTAAAACTTGGGGGTCTTTTTATAATTATGAAACATCTTTGGGTTCTTTTTTAACTAACCCCCACCCCCACCCCCCCACCCACCATATGTTGATTATGTCTTACATTTATAGAAATATTACAATTACTCCCTTAAATTTAAAAGACAAAATTAAACCTCAAGTGGGTTACAGTAATTTTGAAACTTCTCTGGATTTGTTTTTGTAAATATCTTGTTTTCTTTTTCTTACTTATCCCTTAGATTTTCTGCATCTCCATATTGTTCAGCTACTTGGTTTTTTATGCATAAAGAACTCAAAGTTTTCACTTAAAATGTTCTTACACATGAAAAATGAAGCAAACTTTAGTTGCATGCAAGAATGTAAGCTGAATTTTTTTATGGTCCCCAACAGTAGGAAACGTTTCACGGAGGATCAGGCGGAGAAGTGGTGGGCTGAAAATGGGACGAGGGTATGCGAGCGACACAATGTAAGAACTTTACAGTAGAGCTTGACCACAACCTGCTTTGTTGATTGCTAAAACAGCAGAAACTCATGAAAGCTAGTAACTGTAAATTCTTTCTCAGTTGTTTTTGATTATTAGTAGAACTCAACATCATTGGGTTTTGGTGTTCTCATGTTTGTGCAGTTGTAATTTTTTTTTTCTCTCTCCACATTGTTTTTTGTTTATACTTAGAATTTGCTAGTGTAGCTGTATAACTTGAGAGGAATCAAGAAATTTTCAGATTACTCAGATGATCTTATGTGGATGTTCTTTTGAAGGCCTACAAGCATTTGGCTTGTTAAACTCAAATATTGCAAATTTTGTTTTGCTGGTTTTGTTAAACGACCTTCACATTTATGCCATAAAAGAGGAGAATAGAGAGGAAAGTAAAAAAGTATTAAATAAATAAATGTCAGCAACATTTTGTTTTTCACTTCTTTCATTTCAAAGATGGATAATTACAAAAACTACCCCTCGTGTTGATTATGCCTTACTTCTAATGGGCTAACTGCAATATTTCTATAAATGTGTGGGGACTTTTGAATTTCTTTTTCATTTTATGTAATACGGAATCAAACCTCAAATGATTTTTTGTAATTTTGAAACTTTTATGAGTTTTTTGTAATTACTTTAAACCTCGGGGGTAGTTTTTATAATTATCCCTTTCAAAGATGATCAAGCTCAACAAGGACAAACTGCAGCATAAAAATACAACAGGGGAAGTTAACATAAAATCAGAATGAGAGAGCGTTTTCATTTGCATTAGCAAAATTGTTGTCTTTTACTTTAGTGATTACACATTGTAGTAAAACCTAGCACTTGGATACGACTTTCGCATATTTCATCGCCCTTTAGAGGAAGAATAAGTGCTGGCAAATGAAGCCTTCTCCTCTTTGAAAGGTTGAGTTGATTCATCTGATACACTAGGCAATCGCGAAACACTTCCTTTCCCTTTCTTCGCATTCGGTCCAATTTCTTCTATCATGTATTTCCATCCATCAATGGGCCTCCTACGGCTAAATATGTGCGTTTTTATAAAGCTGGCAATCTGAAACTCAATGTACGGCAAGAGCAGAAAGAAAATGAGAAGGAAATAAAAGGAAACGCATCGACATAAACAACATAAAAAGTTTAAGCTTTAAATGGTTGGTTACTTATGGTGTTGAAATATACGAACCTGGAACTTATTGAAAGCAATTCGACGCTCAAATTCTTGAACCAGGATGTCTTCTTCTCTTTGTGACATATCCCATATATTGCCATCTGCAGCTTTTGATATTGTTTCCCAGCCATCAGGTTTGTTTTTGAACTCAGAACCGGTTTTCGGATCTCCCAAGTCATTGTTTGCAGAATCAAATATTCTGTATTTATTGAACACGAGAAGTTTAGTTTGGGCTGAAAAATAAACCAAACTACTACACACTGGATCCAGATTGATCGTTAAAAGTTCGGTTCGTTAATATAATGAACCATGTTTGAACACATTTTTTCGTCAATAAATTCAGCTCGGGCTCGACTTGATTAGTAAAAAAATAATAAATTATGAATAGAAATATCAAGCTATCCAAGCTCAATTCGTGTTCGACTCGACTAAAGCTCGACTCAATTAATAATCAAACCAAATTCAAACACAAGTTTTGAAGCTCAATGAAAATTCAAACAATCTTAAACTTTACTATATTCAGTTCTACTCCATTCATTTACACCTCTAATTTTAGACGTGTTCGTATATCTAAATTTTCCAAAAATGAGCAATTTTAACATTGACATGACTGCAATGACACACAAAATGATTTTGTGTATATGCACCCTCGCCTAAAAATCCAACAAAGAAGTTTTTTGAGTGGCCCATTCTTAGCAGAAAAGTATCTTCCACTAGTTAAGAACTTCGAAAAAATCTCAAAAGAAAAGAAATTGTATCACCACAAACTTAGCTTAATTCATGAGGTAAACATGGCCAAAGGGAGACAAAGTACACAGCATGATGCACATACCCGGAACCCAAAATTTCATCCGATATGAAGAGCTCACTTAATTTTTTTACCTTTCAAGTAAAATTGCACTTAATGTGCTTCAGGAAAATCCCAAGCAAATTAAAAACAACGATGATGCTCTTAAACAAATCAAAACTTTGTAGAATTGACATGAAAAATTCAACTCCCAAGTAAACCCCCCAACACTTTTAAAATGCTAGGTTGTTTGCTAAATGCACAAATGACCAAACGATGAGCAACGATCAAAAACACAAATTAACGATGTACACGAACCTAACGCAATTTCCCTAATGCCAAAAAATCATAATCGTAAGCAAACCATAAAGCAAGAACAACCATTCCAGACCTATTACAGCCACAACTATTATCTGCTAATAGTCGCGTGCACAATATTTTTAAATTGTCATCCACAATGGAAGCTTAATCTGACACCTAGGAGATTTTAATGTGTACATCAGATAGATTATTCTTAGAAGGTCCTGGTAGGGGTGTAAGTAAATCGAGTAGAGCCGAACATATTACTGTTCAAGCTTGTTTGAATTTTATTGAGCTTCAAAAAGTGTTTGAGCTTGGTTTGATTATTAATCAAATCGAGCTTGAACGATATTTAGCCGAACCGAACACCAATCGAGCTCGAGTAGCTTGATTTTTACACATTACGTTATTCTTTCCACTAATCGAAACGAGCTCTAGCCGAGCATTGTATTTCATCCAACGAAAAACATGTAAGCTTGGTTCCAGATGATAACGAACCCAGCTTAAACGAGTTTTTAACGATCGATTTCGAGTTCTAGCTTTAGCCCTAGTTCCTGGAATGTATCCTATGTTTGGGAAAATCACAACCATCCGTGTAGAGGGATCAAATTAGGTTTGAAATACTACAATGAGCTAATGATTACTAAAATTGAACAAAAAATTCCATCTTTACAAGATAACGAAGTGACTCAAAATCAAAAGTAAAGCACGGAAAAGAGTACATACTCAGAGGCGCTATCGAGCAATTTCTCAATATCGTCGCCGCCAGAAATGGAGTTCCCCAATTTAGCCTCCTCCAATTTCTCAATCTCCTTCACCCACAGCCCCGCGTGTACTTTCTGCTTCGTCAGTCTATAGTCCCTCTTAATATTCTCCAAGCTATAAAGCGCAGAAGAAGAAGAAGATGATGATGATGATTCTGACTGGCCCACATTCCTGTCGGCATCTTTTTTGACCGATTTGCCCTTCCTTTGATCCCAATTATCGTTCATGTCCTCCACGAAAGCCTGGGTTTCGGGGTCTATTGCTTCTGGCGGGGAGGAGAGTGTAGTTTGAGGGTTTTCGGCGGTGGTGGGGAGGGAAAAGTTGACGTCGGATTCCCATGGGGCGCGTGGGGATTTTCCGGAGAGGTCGTCGGGGAGCCAGGCGGTTTCCCACGCGTCATTCCACTCATCCTCGCCGGTTTTGTTGCTTTTTGTAGTTCGATTGGTCGAAAAAGGGCGGACGGCAGTTGTGGCGGCGGCCGCAGCGGTGGTGGGGCTTAGTTGGGGGTTTTTGAGAACGGAGGTTAGCCTGTGAATTAGCGTCATTTTTCTGGGTATGGGCAGCAGGGCAGATCTCCATGTTTGTGTTACTTTCTTAGTTGGGGGTTTTTGAGAACGGAGGTTAGCCTGTGAATTAGCGTCATTTTTCTGGGTATGGGCAGCAGGGCAGATCTCCATGTTTGTGTTACTTGTACTAGTGTTTCACCCATCCACGGAAGATATTATGCTAAATCATATGATATGTGAATCATATGTTGTTTGTTTGTCGAATTATATAATTTGAATGGGTATATAAAATAATTGTAATTAGCCCAAAAAAATGACAACAATTTGAAACGAACTTTTCAAACTAAAACACTACTTGTAAATATTACAAATTTTGGAATACTTCTTTATACACCAAATTTATCGTTTGTTTATTGTTTGATTCGTCCTCACTACAGACTAATATTTTCGAATCTTTAATGTATAACTGGTCATGGCTGAATACTGGATTATTCAAGTACAAATCGACATTGGAGAGAGATTGTCCTTGGCTCTTGTTTATAGTCAACGCATAAGATACAATGAGAGGAAACTATCTACGTTGGAACTTGAAGGGGATTCTAAGATCCGACGGTGTCAATGTCATTCGCAGAATCAAAACTTTATGACCTGCATTAATTACAATGAAAATTTTAGCTTCAAGAACATGCTTGGTAAGCCTCGTAATTACCAATCTAGTGCCGTTACACAATCCAATAGAATGATACATATTTCTCAAGAGCATAACTGGAGTCCTAACCTTCGAATGCAACTCATGATTAGGAACCCCATAACATTTTATCCCATTCAAAAATTCAGGAGTGTGCAGATCATGCAGGAAGTCAAGATTAGCATCTGATTTACATGTGTTGTCGGTATGGCCCTCCGATGAGTTTAAAGACGTAATGTATTGATTTATAGATTCAACAACATTGAGGGTAGGTGCTAGTATAACCCTTTCTTTCAAGTACGTCGGATCATCAATGGCGTCTTTAAACATTGGATAAGTACTTTCTACAATAGTTGCAATCGGATCACCTGAAGATTCGAGCAAATATCTTCAGGTATATCAATGATGACACAACCATCATTTGATCCTCCGATTGTTCCATCACCAATGCTTGCGATCCATTCAGATAATTCGGCCAAATCTTTATAATAATTGGTATCACCAAGGTTTTGAAGATGTATGTTCTTAGTCAGTTTTAGGACAGTGCAATCTTTCCACAAATAGGACGCGTTAATGAATGCATTAACAATATCTTGCCGACTTCCCTTGGGAATAACAGGCAAGATCTGTCTAAAATTCCCACCAAAGACAATAGTTTTCCCTCCAAACGGTTTATGTTCCAACAGCGGGTCAATGAGTTTCAAAAGAGCTCGTAAAGTCTCGTCCAGCGTCTGAAAGCAATACTTGTGCATCATCGGTGTCTCGTCCCAAATTATAAGTTTAGAACGAATAATAAGCTCAGCAAGCGGACTCCCTTGTTTGATATTGCAAGTTGAGTCTTCATTTGGGTTCAAGGGGATAACAAATCGCGAATGTGTAGTCCTCCCATCGGGCAAGAGAAGCGAAGCTATGCCGCTAGATGCCACATTCAAGTATCTCCTTTCGACCTCAATCCAGAAGATAAAGCCTTCCACAAAAAGGTTTTGCATGTACCTCCATATCCGTAGACAAAGAACATCCCACCTTTATTGGATCTTACCGCACGCATTATCGTTGAGTAAACGTTATGTTGCTCATTGTTAAGTTTGGAGATGAGGTCTTTGTTCTCTGACAACAAAACATCACGATCATACCGCAACTCATCATATATATATAAGTCTGTTTCAGTTGCTCTGAATAGTGTCAGCATCCGGAAATGACATTGAGTCAAAATCGCGTAGACTCCTTCCTAAACTTCGCAATAATTTCTCAATTTCTAACAACATAAAATTCTTGATTTCGTTCTCACTCAATACCAGATCTGTTGCATAAGATCATACTAATAAATTATAAAAAAGAAACAGTGAAAAAATATAAAAGGTTTCAGTATGGAATATAAAATATTTTAAATAATACCTTGATGCTGTAGAAGGCTTCGACGTTTGTATAAAATATCATCAGAAAGAAACTCCCAACATTTCTTCTAGATATGTTCTAGTCGGCTCAAAGAGTCCGATGAAAGCAAGGATGCAAACAAACTTCTAAGATTCTCCGCAGAAGCCCAAGAGCTCGCTTCATTGATGGCATCAATATATTCCCTATCATCTTCTAACAATCCAAGAGCATAGCAAGCCTCTCGATAGGAAGAATGTTGAACACCATTGACCTTCTTGTAGTCGTCATGATACGTTGCTCCACAAACAACATTGATAAGACATCTCAAAAAGCTCCAGGAGGAACATAAAAAACTCGTCCTATTGATTTTCCTTGTCTCGGCATCCATTTTCTGAGATTCGGTTTCCACGTGAATTTTGTGGGAGCTTCACTTATGTTAGCTCTCTTGCCTCAGGATATCTTTTATTCGCTTCCATCCATGCTAAAAACATATTTTCTTTTACGAAAAGCTCGCATTGTTACCATTTAAAAGACTGAAAAATAAATTAATTGTCAAAAAATATTTAATAAAATATTAATCAAGTGCAAAATAATTTAATTCCAATAACCTTTTCTTAAAATCTTCTATTTCCTCAACTGCCTCATCCACAATCAGTTTTGTAACATGAAAGTTGTTGGACACCTTAACTTGTTCTGTGTTAACAAAAAAAGGAACGAAAATAAAATTAAATTTTATGACAAAATAAATCGTATTAAAATTGTTTAGAAAAATAACTTTAAATACATTCGCACGACCCATTTGCAGAATCACTACAACTGGCTCAATAATATTGTTATCCAAATGTGGTAGTATCTGCTCAACATAATCTTCCCAAAGGGTACAGGATAAACGTCTATGCCTGTAGAAATATGATCGTTAGTTTACATTTAAAAAAAATTACGAAAAATAAGTAATGGAATTACTCTAAATCTTCAAAGGTTATCTCGATGAATCTTGTAACCCGCCCGTCTAAGTCTTTATTCTGAGCCGAGTGCATAGAAGCCACTCTACCAATGACATCTGAAAAAACAGTTAAATTAAAACACAATAAAATAATTCATATATCTTACAAAAAATAAACATAAGTGAACAAAAAATTAATCACCTAACAACATTGTATCATCCACCTTCTTCGGATCCAAAAAATCAAGGAATTTCTTAAAATCAAACATAAATCGTGGGAACGACTGCTCAAACATTTCGAAAACATGAGTTTTCCCATAAAATAATTTTTTTTTGTTTTGTCGTTGTTGCTTTATACTTATCGGTCTCCTTTGTGACCAGAACATCTTTGATCACATATACATGTCCCTCATTGAATAGTTTTTTGAAATTGGCGATCTGAAACATTGTTGCATGTATGCGATCACCCTGTAATACATTTCAATGCAAACATTAGAATTTTTTGCTAATGCTATGTTTAAAGGTAAATAAAAAAATTGACAACAAAGAATACGAAAAAACTTACAACACTGTCATGGAAAATGCACTCTAGTATCAGAATTTGATTTTTATCAGAAAAAGATGGCTTCTCGTAAACTCGAATAAGCCTCAGTTTAACAATCCACATCGTTTGGCTGTTATTGATGTCGCGGATAAGTGTAAGAAGTGGTGACATATCGATTTGTATTTTCTTGTGATTATTCAGAAACATAGAGAATTTTAAAAGCGTTGGAGAGTTTTAAATAGATGTAAAAAATTTTGTGAATGTATACGATATTTATAGTGGTGCTGGAGTGACACTGTAAGGAAATTGGACAAAAAAATATTTTGTTGGATATGTTTACTTGTATTATTTTGCTAGATTTTTACCAAAATATAAATATCATTGTTGTTTTTACATATAAAGGTAAGAGTTGAGTTAAATCTTTTCAGATTTTGTTAATTGAAAAATTTACAAAAGGTTCAGCAAATTCGCAAAAAAATCGCGCACAGAAAATCGGACACAGAAAATCAACCTGCAAATTGCATATCCAATTTTACAATATCTGCGATCAACCATACCATAATCAACAATCCATTTCCTTGTAAAAAATCTAATTAATTGTTTTCCAAAATTAAAAATAGGAAGATAGATTTTTTAAAAAGGTCAACTTACCTTATAACCATTTTCAGTAAATTATATTACCATTCACCGAAAATAAACATCCTGTAATAACCGAAATTGTTGTCAATCTATTAATTAGGCCATAAATAAGTTAAATGGTTAACTTTAACAAAACAAAATCGGGCATTACTCCATAAATAAACTGATTAGTCAAATTTTCTAAAGAAAAAATGATTTTTTTAGTAATAGGTATTTTAGCGGGAAAACAGATTTAGAAAGGGGTTTGTTATTTTATATATATATATATATATAGATTCCAACCGTGCGATGCGGAGTGTGTATTAAGTATTTTTTTTAAATTTTTTTAGAAAATACAAATGAGTATAATACACATAAAATTTAAAATATAAAACATATATAAATAATATTAAAGAATACTCAGTAGTAATTTATAAGGCCAAGATAAAAAAAATAAAATACGGGAAAATGTATATTAGAAATTTCGAAAAACTTCTTTAAATATAACACTTCTTGTTGATCATTTACAGTTATTGCTATCATTATCATAAATCAAAATTTTAAGGCCATTTGGGTTGGTAACTCTGGACACAACAATATATATATGATATAACTGACTGTGACTAAAAACGGGTTTTTTCAAGAGTAATTCTACATTAGATAAAGATTGACTCTGACTCTTGTTGATAGACATTGTATAAGACACCATTAGTGAAAATTATCATCAACGGAAGTCTTGGATCATAAGGCATCAATAATATTCTTGGTATAAGGACTTTAGTACCAAGGTCCCCTCTGGTAAGAACTCGTCCTTTTAGAATATTGTTGCCAAGTCTTGCAACAATCAATATGTTGTCATTGCATATTCCAAGAGAATGATTTATGTTGCATAATAGCATAACAGGAGTTCCAACCTTAAAATGTAACTCATAATTTGGAACTCTAGAACATTTAATTCCATTTAAAAATTTGAGCGTATGAACATCATTCAAGATATCAACATTTCTATCGAATGACATGGCGAATCGTAGAACTCAAATATAGTCTTCCTCGAAATTGTTCATCGCAACCATATAATCATTCGCAGTTGTACAACATCAAGAGTGGGAGCTAGTATAACTCTTTGTTTGAAATATGACGTATGATCAACATTGCTTCTAAACAACGGATACGTGCTCTTCACAATTCGCAATCGGATCATTAAGATCTTTCAACAAAACTCATTCGGAATATCAATTATATCATATTCTTCATTTGGTTCGCAATTATTCCATCTCCGATCTTTGCAATCCATACAACAAATGGTTTCAATTATTCACAACTCTCATTAGATTCCATATTTTGTAATCTCATATTTTTTTGTCAATCTCGAAACAATACAATGTTTCCACAAATCCGAAGAATTTGTAGTGGCATGAACAATATCTTGTGGTGGGGTTTAGTTTGGGGTTTTGACGAAGTTCTCCCCCAGACACAATTGTATTTCCTCCAGAAGGAATTTCATTCTGATAAAATCCAGTTCTTTCATGATGTCTATCATGGTTCTGTCCAATGCTTCAAAAAACAATACCTGTGCATCATTGGATCCTTATCCCATATTTTAAGCTTCGGTTTGAATATAAGAGGACTTCCAAGTTTTATATTGCAAGTTCAATCCTCAATTGGATTAAACAAAATAGCAAATCTAGAATGCGCAGTCCTCCCACCAGGCAATATATGGGATACAATACATTATCAGATGAAATTATCTCTGTTATTAATTTGCAATGACTTTCCAAGCTACAAACAGCTGGAATATATTTAATTATAATGCATAGATAGCGCAAACAACCTCTGCACATGGCTCAATGAATTAATAAAATAACAAATTTATGAATTTACAATGCAAAACATGCACAATTAAGAAGCATAGGTAAAACAAACATACTTTGCATATGGCTCAATGACTAAATAAAATAACAAATTTATGAATTTACAATGCAAAACCGAAATAATTAAAATGCATAAGTAACACAAACAGACTGTATCTCCAGATATTATTTTTTCTAAAAAAACACCAAATTTATGGTTTTACAATTCAAAATCGTCGTATAATTAGTGAACACGACTTACTAGATATGGCACGCAGTGTTACGAAGGGAACTTTCCATATTTGGAATGTTTTCCTGCTTATATATATATATATATAATGAGTAGGTCTCTTGTGAGACTGTCTCACGGATCTAAATCCGTGAAACGGTTCCACATGACCCAACCCATATGCTATTATCCAACTCAAAAGAAAAAAAGATCCCCGATTTCCCATGTAATCTTTTCTTCTCAATTTGTGTTCTCTTCTCCTCTACCATTGTTACCCCAACTTCTTTCGTCTCATATTTCTTCTTTTTTTTTGTCACATCATCTCTCTTTAATCTAGTAAAATAAAAAAATCTTTCATTGCCACAGTCACACCCACCTTATTCAATTTCTTCAATGATTGATTTTTTGTGAATCTAGAGATGAGATTGATTGGTGGAAATGCCATACACCTAAAAAAAATTGAATACACTAGAAGAAGATTGTTGTTAATCTTTGTATAATTCTACTGATTGTTTTACAGGAAAACTCTATTTTAAAAGAAAAAAACAAGTGATGGCCTTTTAGAAGAGAAAAAGATTGAATGGAGCCTTGGTCCACCAAGCGGAGACTAGACATTCCATCTGGACATCACATGCAAACTTCTAGTGTATTCATATATGCAAGAATATTTTTTAATTCTTGGTGATTTAGGCACGCTACTACGCGTTGTGGTCAGAAATAATACTTTGACCCAAAAAATAATATTTTTTAAGTAAAAAATGATACTTTTAAATAACAAGTATTACTTTTCGTTTTAAGTGACAACTAATAAATATGATGCTTTTCGTGTAACATCTAATACTTTTATGGTAAAAATGTAATACTATTAAATTAAATGGTATTACTAAATTATTATGAAACTTAGCTTGATACAATACATAATTTTATATTGTCATTACATACTTTTAAGTGACAATTAATACAAAAAGTGATACTTTTTGAATATATAGTAATACTTTTGAAGGAAAAAGTAATACTTTTATGTATATCACTAGTTAGATAAATTTAAATGAAAAACTAATAAAAAAGTGATACCTATTAAATAAAGAGTAATACTTTTAAATGAAAAGTAATACTTATTTCATCGCCAATAGTTTTAAGTGACAATTAAGAAAATGTGATACTTTTTGAATAAAAAGTAATACTTTTGAAGGAAAAAATAATATATCGTCAATTACAGCCAGAACCACCATTTAACACTATTATATCATGTCTTTGTCTTCAACACCATGACAACAACTAAGAAACTATGAACATTATCACCTCTTCATCATTGGCACTCTCCCACCGACTATACAAATTTGGGTGCCCCATATTCACAAAAAACTTTCACCGTGTTCGAGTACTTCAAAATTTACATCGGTGTGCCACCATCAATTTTATAGACTTTCCATCGATACCAATTCCATGGTCAACGGTGGCAGTGAAACAAAGCAGCGCAAAGAGAAAGAGATAGAGAGATAGATAGATAAATTGAGGAGAAAGAGCGGGAAAAAAAACTAGTAGAAAAAAACGCAAAGAGAGAGAAAGCAAAAAAATAAAGTAAAGAGAAAGAGAGAGCATAAAAAACTGCAGAGAAAGAGAGAGGGGATATAGAGAGCGGAAAAGAACATAGAAAGACGAGAGATCGAGAGCAAAATCGGGAAGAGAAAGCAATGAAGAAGGAAAGAGAACCAGTGGGAAAAAAGGAAGGATGAACCGAATATACTGGATCGGATTGGGTGGGTGCGATCCATCTTACGAAAAATGATCAATAAGATGGTCAAGTTTTTGCCATAGATTATGGTATTTAATTTTTAAAATATACAATATGATTATTTTGTTAAGATATTATTTATTGAATGTAACATATTAAACACTATATTTAATTACAACTTTTTATTCGATAAATTCAATTAGAAAATTCAGTATGTTATTGTAACATCCCAATTTCATAAAACAACAATATACGATTTTATAAAGTGCTAAAAACAATCCAAAGCTTGAAAAAGCATTTTAAGGGAAAAATAATATTATGACTTGTCCAAAAACTCGAAATACTCATAAAAATATTCTTAAAAACTTAAAACAAAAATCCCAAAGAAAAACAATGTCAAGTCTCGTGCATCATCAAAAAACTTAAACTAAGTAGCCTTTAAAATTCCTTGATCGACTTCCACCGTCCCCTCTGCGCATGCTCCGACTCTTTCATTTATCTGTGCAAATTATATATAGGGTGAGCATTCAACAGCCCAGTGGAGTCAAACAATGTCCAAACTAAATACAATTAAACATATCAAAACGAACATGAATTCCCATAGCAATAGTTAGTATTGCCGGAGTTTCACCGGAGGAATTTTTTTCCCTGGACCACTTTCATCCCTTGCATCAATAGCAATAACAATAGTTAGCACTATCGGAGTTCCACTGAAGGGATTCTTTCTCCCCGAGTCACTTCCGTCCCTCGCGTCCATAGTCAATAATAATAGTTTAATAGACAATAGCACATACTCGCAAGATATACAATACAAGCATTTAATAAGGACATAAACCAAAAAAATAATAGCCGTGAAAAAATGCAAGCGTGATTGCCTATTATTCAAGTTCCTCGTCTCATTTTTTTCCCAACAACGTGGTGGCACCAATCGGAGGTGACGACTCCTCTCCATGTCCCCTCTATTTCTTATTTTTCTTCTTGGTTTTTGTCTTTGGATTTTGGTTCTGGGATTAGGGTTTGAGAAGGTGGTGGCTATGGTGGGGGTGGCGGTGGCGGCAGTTTTTTCGGAGAAGAAGAAGAAGAAGAATTTACCTTATTGCTTTGGTGTAGAAATTATAAGGAGAAACCCTAGGGGAGACTTTCAATTTATAGGCTAAGAATTCAAAAAATATATGGTAAGGGATTTTGCTGAAATTTTAATGCCAAAAATACTTGATTTACATGCCTTTAATGCATATCCGATTTGTTTCTCTTATTAACATGATTTTTCATTTTGTGAAAATTGACCTTCCTTTATTCTTGAAAGTGGATCAGAAATTAAATCTTCAAAATTAGGAAAGTTAGGGTTTCAAAATTCCTAAAGTCATCCCTAAAATTAGTTCTGATCAAGCCCTAATTTATCCCTTATTTTATTCCCAATTAATGGGACACGGGTATTACAGTTATAATTAAATATCAAACTATAAACATCCATTACATCGACTAGTGACAACTATGAAATGAGTTTTAATGTCCCATTAGCAAGCATGATAGATATTTAATAAATTTTTAAGATTCAAAATGAATTTCATTCACCAATCAGAAGAAACTTACAACTGATTACAACATCGATAAAAAATAGTCGCGAGTCCTACATGATCATAAACCTATATAGATCTAAAATAATTTTTTTAAATCTAAATAGATCTAACTGACTCATAGAATCAAAACATTGCAATGGAACCGTTGAACAAACCACATACCAAATAAATTGATCTTCCTTATGTCACTATCATTATCGGTAATGACTTATCTGAATCTTCTTAATATAATTTACATGACACAAATTTATTAACCGAATAAAACCACCTATTAGGAACAAATAAAGTCTCCAATTGGGACAAATATATTAAGACTTGAAGCATTAAAAATTACTTCCCACGTCATTCATAGGATGATGATGGAAGAAAAAAAAAGATGGAGAAGCAAATCGCATTGCAACTTAACTAAAATATTAATAATAATACAAAAAAATTATAATTTTTATGATTAATTTGTAAGGGTTTATATATTATTTCGACTCTAATAATATTTATTACGGACAATAGTTTCCAAAAAAATTATTTGTATTTTGATAGTTGATAGTCGATTATAAATTATTGATCAAAAGCGATATGTAGCTTAATTATTTATTTTCTTTTCTTCTCTTTTCATTTTTAGGACTCGTTTGGGAATGTTGATGGGATAAGATAAAAATTTGGGATAGGATAGGATTGCACTGTTCATGGATTATATAATACCATTTAACATTATTTGGGATGTAGGATTATTATATGAAAAGTTGGAGGAAATTATCCAAAATTATGTTTGCCAAACCTGACTTGTGATAAAGAAGGAAATGACTTATTTGCCCTTCCCAATATTTTAATTATTTGTGGGCTAACTTTACCAATTTTCCACTACAATTCATTTCTCTTCTTCAAACGAGCACAACCTCATTGTGAAACCCCTTCAGCGGCCTTTGATCCTGGCTCAAATGTAGAAGAATCCCAACTTCCTTCATACATTTCAAGATTTTTTGCGGTGGGAATCAATCTTCACGGCTTCGGAATTGGACTCTTTGTCGTTTGTTTGTTGTGAGTTGGTATTACAGTTGAACCATTAGGGTTTTTTACCCGAATATTTCTTGAGTGTTCGAACTAACAAGATATCCACGGTTAGTTGTTCTCGTATTTATCATTTACATTAGTGATTAAACCAGATTGTTGGATGAATATTATAGTCCAACAAACATTAATTTGATATTGAATTTCATTAGAAATTTAGGGTTTCAAAGTTTTAATTGCGGGCTCAATCTAAAACTGGGTAATTTGTGGTGTATGAATCAGCAATTCATAGTGACAGTTTATCTTGATTATTTCGATGATTCTGTATAGTTGCTTTAGAGATTGTGTGGTAGTAGAGTTTTAAATTTGTATGTGGTTTCAGTTAATTGTGGTTTTCATAGGCACACCGTATTGGGTAAATCTTAATTCATTTACGCTTACAATTTTTTATCTTCATTTGCCCCTTTTCAGTTCTTGGTTTGGTATTGTCAATATAACTGCCCCGCTGCAATTCATGATAGTTCAAAAAATTGCACAAGGAAAAAGAATTACTGCTTACTTTTAGTGAACTTCGGCGCGTAGATAATTAGATTGTATTGATATTAATAAAAATTGCATTTTTTTCTAGTTGTTGAAAGTACAAATGATTTTGAAGTTTTGAGGATTTGACGGTGTTCTCATTTGGGGCTCAGATTTACTTCGATGCGAGAGGTTGTTGAAATTTTGTTCTATAAATGTTGATGAATAATATATTTTGGAGGAAAAAATTTCGGATTTTTAAGCACAATTTTTTAATAAGTGTGATGTTCTGTTGATGGGGTTTAAACAAATTTTTGTACTCCCTCAACAGAATCTTCACAATTTCTAGCTTTTTTACTTCTGTCCCAAGTGCTTTTTTGGGACATGTTGATTTGTACTTTGTGTTAGGTTACTGATTTGGGAGTTTGGTTGTACCGAATGTTTTAATGGGGTGATGATGCCTTAACTTATCCAATATCTTCAATAGGAATACAAAATATGAGCAGCACGAGTAGCAATCCATTCAGTAGTGCTAGCAATGCCTCATTTCAGTCTAGACTTAATTCAGATGATGCGCCAGTTCGGTGTCATTGTGGATATGAATTGAGGATCCATATCTCATGGACAAAGTCAAACCCTGGAAGACATTTTATATCATGTCTGGAAAAAGGGGTAAATTTATGCCTACATTATAAATACATAAATTGGACTATTTTGAGGCACAATTTCTCTATAAATTCATGTTTTATCCATACTTTTCTTTTGTAGGTTAATAAGTGTGGATTCTTCAAATGGGTTGATGATCCTACTAATGACCACTCGAGGAACATAATTCCAGGCTTAGTTGACAAAGTGAAGACACTTAGGGCTGACTTGGTTTCATCAAGAAAATAAGTTCAATTGTTGAAAAAGCTTGCTTTGGTATCGTGGCTTATCACGTTTGTTGTTGTGTTCGTCTGCGTCATTATAAATAATTAAGGTGTATTTATTAGTTGTCAACAAGAAACATTTAGCTGCTTTGTCCCATTGTTTAGTGACTTTTGGTCTATGCTAAAGTGATGTATATTAGCTTTTTGACACTTTTAGTTTTTCAACATGTAATGGCACTGTCTATTAACTTATTATATCGGAACTTTTCTATGTTAATGTATATTTGTTTTGGTATGGAAACACACATCTTATATCTTCCAAATGCCTTTATATATTTGACAAGAAATAACAGGACAATTGATTTAATGAGCCGAAACTTGTTATCTTTGGGCAAGCAGATAATGAGAACTGTATATCATAATACAATTATCCATCATGAATTTATAATTTTGGTATACTCCCACAGCCATGTCCACCGAAAAAAATGAAAATTATTGTGGGTTTATAATCATGCTTTTGGTAATGACATGTATTCCTAAAGGGATGTATGGTGTTAGATTCTTTGCTATGAATAAATAGCAAATGACAAAAAGTGTGGGCCTTCATTGGAGGTGTGGCTTTGGGAAATGGAACAACTTGTGCAAACAAAGAGCATCATGATTTGCCAACACACAAAACCACTTTATTTGGTAGTGAAGAGATAAGATTTTTGCAGAAAATTTACTCTCATGTCCTTTCCATGCCAATTTGTAAAATAACTTTATATGAAATATGGTCAAAAAAAATACAATAATTTGATTGAACAATGCAAATTTATATCATGTCAACTTGATATGTCCATCATATTTTCAGTAACACTTTCATTGCTTTTTTGACTTATTTGATAAAGAAACACTGCTTCTATTGCAAGTTGTAAATTTGCACTCACGGGCATTCAGTTGAGTTGTGTCACGTATATTACTATAAATAGCCTAATGTTATACACGGGGAATGCAAATTAAGGCAAAATTTAGAAATTTCCTTTTTTTTTATCACATTAGCTCCATTTGGCATTATGGCACCCCGTTACCCAGTCTCCCAATCTGATTTCTTTTATGATAAATCATGGACTGAACGTGAAGAAAAGTTGTTTATTGCAGTCCTAATTGAACAACATTCCATGGACAACTTTGCTCCGAACAAGACAAACGCACATGCAATACTAATTGCCATGGATGTTGTTAATAAGGAGTTTAACAAATCATTCATGTACGACTACTGCCGTGGTAGATTGGAGTTACTTGAAAAGCGTTATTGAACCTTCTATTGGGTTATTACAAAGCACGGAGTTAGGTATGATATCATGACTAATAAAGTTAAAGCAGTTGATTACGTATGGGATGAGATTTTCCAGGTATTACTTAAATAAATAATATTTTTGTCAATTTATTATAAATGTGTTTGGTGTGTAGAGCTGTCAAAATGGGCTAGGCCCGTCGGGCCGGCCCTCCCCGCACCGCCAAAGGTAAGGGGCAAATGGTGCGCCTAAACGGGATAGCCCGTTTGGGCCGCGGGTTGAGGCGGGCCAACCCGCGGTGGGGCGGCTAGCCCGCGGGCCGTCCACCTTTTTTAAAAAAATAATAATAAAGAAATATTATGTAAGAAAAAGACGGGCCATCAATTTTTTACAGCACAGAAACATATAATGTTCTAATTTTGGGGCTTAAACACTGATATATGCCTTAACTTCTAACTCTTAGAATTTTTCTGACAAATTTAACTGGCCTAAAATTAAAGACTGCACATTCAGGCATGTATATGATGGAAAAACCATGCAAATAGCACTTTAATGATTTACCAACTAGACCTACTTTCCATGAAATACTCTGATACTTTTTTTTTTTGAAGAATTTGTTATTGGTTATTTTGTGTAGACCAAATTAAAAAATATTATAAAAATACATCTTGGAGATTAGGTCCAATATGACATCAAATGAGCTTTGAGGCACTGGAAGTCTGGAAGACAAAATATTGATAGTTTTTAATTTCTTTCGTGAAATATATTCAAATTTTGATATTCAATTAATGGGCGGTAAGTATATAAATTTAATATCAAGTGTTTGATATAATGTTAAATTAAAAACTTGACAAAAAATACATCTAAAGAAAAAATAACATGTCAAATTTGCCAAAAGAAAAAAATATTTCACTTATGGCGGGCTGGCCCGCCCAAACCCGCGGCCTTAGGCGGGTTAGGTTGGGTTGAGGTTTTCCCAGCCCGCCACACTGGCGGGCTAGCCCGCCCCGCCCCACCAAATGGTGGGTTATGGCGGGCTAGCCCATCCCGCCAGCCCGTTTTGACACTTCTATTGGTGTGACATATTATGCAAATTTATTGATTATATGTTTAAATTTTATATCATTATAGGAAAACCAATTTAGTCTCGCATATCAAGAATTTGGTGATATGTGTTGGACTGAGTTGTGCCAGAATTTTGGTACCATTTTCAATCCTGCAAACTCCGAAGTAATTGATATTTCTTCTGGGACTGAAACTGGCGACATTGGTAATATGTCCGACCTGCCACAACCATCAATTGGCAATCCTAATACAATTAATCTCTCTTCTTCATCTTGGTCTGTTAGTCCAAGTGGCTACGATAATCTAGAGGGGGGTGAATATATTATGCCGAATTTTCACAAATCGCCCTATTTTTCGAATGAACAAATAAATGACAAGAATGCAAGTGCGGAAAATAAACAACACTCGTCGATTTAAAGAGGTTCAACCCACCTAGGGCCTAATCCTCTACCACCCCAATATCTCCGGGATGGATTTCGAAAAGAAAAAAAGATTTTATTAATTACCACAATTAATACAACACTACCTTTGAAGATTACCACAATCTTCTTACAACACCTTCAAGGAGATTACCACAATCTTCCTTCAACACCTATGAAGAGTACCACACTCTTCAACACCTAAGATCACCCAAGTGTGTTCTTACCACAAGAATACTAACAAGGATATCTTGTTTTGGAAGATAGAAAAATTCAAGATTACAACTCAATAAATGAAGTATACAAACTTTGAGTGCAAGTGTAATCAAGAACAAAAAGCCGAGACTTCAAGATTGTGCAAGTGCAAGAACTTAGGCTATTACAACAAGAATATAAAAATGAAAGCTTTGAGAATTTTGCAGATTTCTTGTTGTATTGTATGTCTGTGTGTTGTATCTCGTGTCTTCAAATCATCCTCTATTTATAGGAGAGTCTTCACTAACATATGCTCATCCTTCTTCACTTTTGTCTACAAAAAGAGGATCACAAGATGTAGAAATATTGTACAAAATTGAAAAGCAAATCTTGTTGATAAGGATTCCAACGATAGAAATTTTGCTGTCAAAATATTAGACAGGCGATTGGTCACCGTATAGAAAATTTTGAACGTTAGACAAAATTAGTGCGATCCAGGTACCGTTCAGAGAGGGGGCGATCGGTCAAGGGGGGTCCGATCGGTCGCCCTAGGGTGCGGCCCGGTCGGCTACCCGCTCGACCGTCCCCTCTTTAGTTTTTCAAGTCTGGAGTGTTCTGTTCTCGTTTTTCATTTCTCCAGGTACCGGTCGACCTTTTGCTCGACCGGTCGACCTCCAACTTGAAATGTTGTCCGATTTTTGTCAAAAATAAACTTCAAAAAATACTCCAAAAATTAGTAAAAATATTTTAAATCAATTGGGAGTATTTGGACAACTTTTATAAACATTGTTTTGGTATAAAAACTCATTTAAACAAAAATATCAAAATCTTGATAAAAATATTTATCTAACAAACTCCCCATTTTTGATGATTACAAACCAAAACAATTTTAGGAAGTCGATTTAAAAAACGAAACATATTTTCCGGTCTAAAACATCAATCCATTACAAGCAAGATTTACCATAAGTAAAACACACAAGGATAGGAGCAAATATTTTTCAAAACATTTTTGCACAAGCTCCCCCTATCAACATGCATAACAAAAGTAAGTAGAAGTAAACAACTACAAGCTCAAAGCTTGAATTACATGAGCTTAAAGGCTCCCCTATCACAAAGACATCATTAGTAAAGCATAAAAGTCCATAATACATTACATGGACTAAGTTTTATTCACAGCTTTTGGCTTTTAAGAGCCCTAGCTTATAGTTTTTCTTGCGAGCTTATTTTCACTTCTTTGAGCGTATGAGCGTTTTTCCTGTTCTCCCCCTTTGGAATCATCAAAAAGAATGTTAGAACAATAAAAACATCATATAATTATATCAAAGTGCGCAACTTAAACGTTTTATCGAGCATATTGAAAATTTAAGCTTAAATTCTAAATAAAAAGGGAAAAGTTGCTCATTTGATTTGCAGAAGCTCATTTGGATGTTAAAATATGATCTTTATAAACTTATAAGACTTTTCAAATCAAGAGAATCACGTAGGTGATGAATTTTTCATAGAAACATTTTGTCGAACACTTGGCGTGCGTCGAATAAAACAAGAGATATATACCGCCTTTGTAATTCATTTAAGCCAAACAATTTCATCACCAATTGCAATATAACAACATTCATCCATTAACAATCACCATATACAACATAGTAATACAAGAATTTCATCAAAATAGCAAGATACAAAAAAAATTCTCAAGGGTTCAACCCATTTGAGATTAAAAGTAGAAATTCTTACCAATTGATCGGAGAAGTTGGATGATACGGATGAAAAAGAAGTTACATAAACTCAAAAATATAGATTTTATAAGAAGAAAATTATTTTGAGTGAATTTTGTGTGAAAAATGCGAAGGGGTTTGAATTTGGAAGAAAATAGCCAAAATGGCGTTTAAGAGGACATAACCATTTTTAAGTCTGAAATCATCAAAGGTGACCGGTCGATGGTGAGGGCGACCGGTCCCTGTACCTGGTTGACCGGTCGACCATGCCGTCGATTTCTGTCTGAATTTTACACCAAAAATCCGATTTTTCACCCCTAAATTTTGAAAACATGGAAATTGCAATCATAGACCTTATTCAATATGCATTATACCTAACCGAGCTAGTATTGAGGCAAAAGTCTCGGAAGATAGCGGTTTTGTAAAGATATCCGCCAATTGATCTTGAGATGGAACAAAAGATATCTCAATTTTTTGTTTTGAAACACAATCCCTTAGAAAATGATGTCAAATCTCAATATATTTAGTACGGTTATGATGAACCGGGTTTTGAGCAATATTTATAGCGGATATGTTATCACAAAAGATAGGAACACTTTCAAAATAATATTTGTAATCCGCTAAAGTTTGTTTCATCAAAAGCAATTGAGTACTACAAAAAGCCGCGGAAATATATTCGGCTTCGGCCGTTGAAAGTGAAACACAATTTTGTTTCTTTGAAAGCCAAGAAACTAGGCAATCACCTAGAAATTGACATGATCCGGAAGTAATTTTATGATCATCAATATTTCACGCATAATCCGAATCACTATAACCTTTAAGAGAAAAATTTTCATTCTTTTGATAAAATAAACCATATTGAGTAGTGCCTTTCAAATATCGAAAAATCCTTTTAACGACACTCATATGAGATTCTTTGTGATTGCTTTGAAAACGAGCACATAGGCATACGGCATGAAGAATATCAGGTCTACTTGCGGTTAAATAAAGTAAACTACCAATCATACCTTGATATTTGGATTCATCAACCGGCTTGCCTTTTTCATCTTTGTCAATCTTGACGTTTGTTGCCATTGGGGAAGAGATGGTTCTTCCTTCTTCAATGCCAAACTTCTTTAAAAGCTCTTTTGTATATTTTGATTGTGAAATATAAATTCCTTCTTGGCATTGCTTAATTTGAAGTCCAAGGAAGAAGTTGAGCTCCCCCATCATACTCATTTCAAATTCACCTTGCATTAACTTAGAAAATTTCTTGCACAAGGATTCATTAGTAGCACCAAAAATAATATCATCAACATAAATTTGCACTAATAAGCAATCTTGCCATTTTTCAAAAACAAAGAGAGTAGTATCAACTTTACCTCTTGTAAAACCATTTTGCAAAAGAAAAGGGCTAAGTCTATCATACCATGCACAGGGTGCTTGTTTTAAACCATACAAGGCCTTTTTAAGTTTATAAACATCATTAGGCCTAGAAAATTTTTCAAACCACGGAGGTTGTTTTACATAGACTTCTTCTTGAATAAGACCATTTAAAAATGCGGATTTTACATCCATTTGGTAAAGCTTGAAATTTTTAAAACAAGAATAGGCAAGTAAAATACGAATAGCTTCTAAACGTCTTTACGGGTGCAAATGTTTCATCATAATCAATACCTTCTTCTTGACAATAACCTTGAGCTACTAACCTTGCTTTGTTTGAACAATATTGCCTTGGTCATCGAGCTTGTTCAAATACCCATTTTGTACCAATAATTGTTTGAGATGGAGGACAAGGTACTAATTCCCATACATCATTCCTTTCAGATTGATTCAACTCCTCTTGCATTTCTAAAAACCAATCCTCATCTTCAATAGCTTCCTTAGCATTTTTAGGCTCTTTTTGAGATATAAGAGCTTTCTCGGAAAATTTTCCTCGAGTCATTACTTTATCAAGGGGATCACCAATAATAAGATCTTTTGGGTGATCTCCCTTAAATTTCAATGCTACGGGAAGATCCGAAGTATCACATTTGTCTTCTTGAGGAACATTTGAGCTTGAAGGTTGATCATTTTGAGCATCATCTTGAACAATTGGTTCAATAACATCCTCTTCATCACTATCATCATTGGGTATCCTTTCAACACCCGAAGCTTCATTGAATTTGATATGGATGGATTCTTCAACAACCCCACTAGTCTTATTGTAAACCCGATATGCTTTACACTTGGTTGAATACCCCATAAATATTCTTTCATCGGCCTTAGGATCAAGTTTGTCCAATTGATCCTTAGTATTCAATATAAAACACTTACATCCAAATATTTTGAAATAACTAATATTTGGAGTTCTTCCTTTCCAAAGCTCATATGGAGTTTTATTCATTTTAGGACGAATATAAACTCGATTAATGACATAGCAAGCGGTACTTACGGCTTCGGCCCAAAAATATTTTGGAAGTGAAAATTCATTGAGCATGGACCGACTCATTTCTTGAAGTGTTCAATTCTTCCTTTCGGCTACTCCGTTTTGTTGAGGTGTCCTTGGAGCCAAAAAATTGTGACCATATCCCTTGGTTTCACAAAAGACTCTAAATTCTCCATCAAATTCTCCACCTCGATCACTTCGAATAGACTTAATAGTATCTTCATTTTCATTCTCAATAAGTCTACACAACTTAACAAACTTATTAATGGCATCGCTTTTATTTGCAAGAAATAGAGCTCAAGTATATCTAGAAAAATCATCAACTATAACAAAAGTGTAATGTTTTCCACTTAGACTTGTCGTACCAATATCCCCATACAAATCTAAATGAAGAAGTTGTAGAGGCTTGGTTGTGGAAATTTCATTTTTGGGCTTAAAACTACTCTTAACTAATTTGTTCTTTTGACAAGTGTCACATAAGCCAAGATTTTCAAAATTCAATTTGGGTAGTTCTTTTACATGTTGGTTTTTGTAAATAGTTTGCAAATTTTTGTATCCAACATGTCCAAGTCGCCAATGCCATAAACTAGTTAAATCATTATTGGCGACAAGACAAGAAACATTTTGACTAACCAAATCACTTGTACAAATTTTGTAAAGATTGCCTTTTCTATTTGCTTCACAAATAATTTTATTATTTTTGGAAATAAGACATTTTTCTTTATTAAAAACAACATTATAATTTGAATCACAAAGTTGGCTAACACTTATCAAATTAAACTTAAGCCCTTCTACTAAAAGAACATTACAAAGAGAGAAAGAAGAGTTACCAATTTCTCCATTTCCAAGAATTCTTCCTTTGCCATTGCCGAACATGACCATACCCTCTTCTTGGAGCTTGATGTTGGTAAAAAATTCTCTCTTTCCGGTCATATGGCGTGAACACCCGCTGTCCACGAGCTATTTTGAATCCTCCTTAGTTGTTATAGCCCCTATGACCTACAAAAGAATTATTTTAGGTACCCTATAGTTTTGGAGTCCATGGGGGTTAGCCTTGAGACCTTTGGGTCTCCAAACAAAGCTAAAATTATTCTTCAATTTACAATAACTAACATAGTGACCAACTTTACCACAATAAAAACAAATAAGATTATGGGCACTACTAGCAAGTACAAAAGTCGGACCTTGGTCTTTTTTCTTTGAAAGAGGTTGAAAAGGTTTATAGCTAAGTCCTAATTTAGAATGCTCACCTCTTTGTGCATCTAAAATTTTTGTAACTTTATCCGTACTTAAGTTAAAATGATGCACATCCTTTTCAAACATTCAAGATCTTTGGTGAGCGATTCTTTTTCGGTTTCAAGAGTATGAACTCTAATAAGAGTAATAGCATGAGCTTTATCAAGAGATTCATAAGAAGTAAATAATTTTTCCTTTTCAATTTTAAGCTCTTTATGCTCCTTTTTCAAAGTCTTGTATTTAACAATCAAATTTTGAAATTCAATTTGCAATTCATCAAAATCACATTGCAATTCATCAACTAAGGAAGAGGATGAAGCATTAGAGCGTACCTCGTTGTTTTCGTCGTCTATGGCCATAAGACCATGTTCAGATTCTCCTTCGTTGTCGGTTGTTTCAAGTAGCTCATCCCAAGTTTTGACTTCCGCATTTAGAGCCTTCTTTTTCGAAAAAGGCTTCTTCTTCTTTTGTTCCTCCTCCTCGAGTTTTGGGCAATCGGCTATGAAGTGCCCGGATTTTCTGCATTTAAAACATGAGTTGTCTCTCAGTTTTCTCGCCTTATTGTTATTCACAAATTTTGCAAATTTATGAACAAGTGCGGCCGTCTCCTCATCATCATCATCAATATCATCGTATGCATTATTAGAAGAAGATGCAAGACCTTTAGGAATATTTTGCATACCCGATTGATTGATGGATGGTTTGGAATTTTTCCTCTCCTTGAGATAGACTTCGTAGATGAGGAGGTTCCGATGAGCTCATCGAATTTGAGTGTCTCGAGATTTTGTGCTTCCGTGATAGCCGTCACCTTTTCGGACCATGAGCCGGGAAGGGCGTTTAACACCTTGGTCACCTTGTTTTCTTCGGAGATGACTTTTCTAAGAGCCACAAGAGGATTGACAATGTTGTCAAGCATTTCCACCATTTTTGATATGCTTTCACCATCATGCATATTGAAATTTTCAAAATCTTTCACAAGCATTGTTTTTCTTGCTTGCTTCACTTTCTTTGTGCCCTCATAAATGGTTTCTAATTTTTCCCAAACTTCATGTGCCGATCTTATGCCTCTTATACGATTATACTCGGTGGCGGTAAGAGAGCAATGCAAAATATTTAAAGCCTACCGTTTAGAGAGAAAGCCTTCTTGTCATTTTCATCGAACTCCTTAAAAGGTTTAGGAGTCGTGGTGCCGTCCTCCAATTTCTTGGTTGGTTGATCAACTCCTTCAATGACCACATTCCAAATGTCAAACCCGTACCCTTGTAGAAAGCACTCCATACGGTCTTTCTAAAATGCGTAGTTGTTGGCGTCGAATAGTGGTGGCTTGTTGGTGGAGGCGCCGGTGGTGAGATAAGCTTCATTCGTAGCCATGGATATTTCCTCTTTACTCGGAATGAGCTAGCCAAAGAGTTTGGCTTTGATACCACTTGTTAGTCCAAGTGGCTACGATAATCTAGAGGGGGTGAATAGATTATGCCGATTTTTCACAAATCGCCCTCTTTTTCGAATGAACAAATAAATGACAAGAATGTAAGTGCGAAAAATAAACAACACTCGTTGATTTAAAGAGGTTCAACCCACCTAGGGCCTAATCCTCTACCACCCCAGTATCTCCGGGATGGATTTCGAAAAGAAAAAAAGATTTTATTAATTACCACATTTAATACAACACCACCTTTGAAGATTACCACAATCTTCTTACAACACCTTCAAGGAGATTATCACAATCTTTCTTCAACACCTATGAAGAGTACCACACTCTTCAACACCTAAGATCACCCAAGTGTGTTCTTACAATAAGAACACTAACAAGGATATCTTGTTTTGGATGATAGAAAAATTCAAGATTACAACTCAATAAATGAAGTATACAACCTTTGAGTGCAAGTGTAATCAAGAACAAAAAGCCTAGACTTCAAGATTGTGCAAGTGCAAGAACTTAGGCTATTACAACAAGAATGTAAAAATGAAAGCTTTGAGAATTTTGCAGATTTCTTGTTGTATTGTATGCTTGTGTGTTGTATCTTGTGTCTTCAAATCATCCTCTATTTATAGGAGAGTCTTCACCAACATAGGCTCCTCCTTCTTCACTTTTGTCTACAAAAAGATGGTCACAAGATGTAGAAATATTGTACAAAATTAAAAAGCAAATCTTGCTGATAAGGATTCCAACGGTAGAAATTTTTTGTCAAAACATTACAGGCGACGGTCACCCTATAGAAAATTTTGAACGTTAGACATAATTAGTGCGATCCAGTGCGGATTCGGAGGGGGCCGACCGGTCAAGGGGGGTCCGACCGGTCGCCCTAGGGTGCGACCGGTCGGCCCTGCCATGGACCGGTCCCCCTCTTCAGTTTTTCAAGTCCTGAGTGTTCTTTCTCATTTTTCATTTCTCCAGTCAGTCGACCTTTTTGCTCGACCGGTCGACCTCCAACTTGAAATGTTGTCCGATATTTGTCAAAAATAAACTTCAAAAAATACTCCAAAAAATTAGTAAAAACATTTTAAATCAATTGGGAGTATTTGGACAACTTTTATAAACATTGTTTTGGTATAAAAACTCATTTAAAAAAAATCATCAAAATCTTGATAAAAATATTTATCTAACATGGTCCACCCGTGATGAATCATTTTGGCGATAGCTTGCTCAATGTTTTGCTCTGAAGGTTCAGTTAATCAGCCTACTCCGAAGAAACCAGGTTCTGATTACCTTCAATGGGGACAACCATGGCCAAGTCCAGCTCGTATGCCACGACAACCTCGTGCACCACTATTCCTTCCATCTCCATCAAAGAGTGCTGATACAAGTGGGTCATCTTGCAAGCCGTCGTGATGAATATGTTATCGATATTGCAACGTATGTGGATCGGAAAGGCAATCGTTTACTGTGTTTGTTTTCAAGTTGGCATTAGTGTGTTTCATTGTTGTTGTGTCATGTTTCAAGTCTTGATTGTACTTTGTTGTTTTCGTGTGATCGTGTTTTGATGTCTTGTGTATTGCTTTGAATTAGTAATAACCGACTATGCTAGTGTTTTTTAATTTCAACAATATATGTACTAAAAACCCCTTTCCGTAGTTGCAATGTCAATGTTTAAATATTATAAACCTATCTTGAAAATTTGCATTAAATTTTTCTTTATTAAGATTTTTATTTTAAACTCATTATATAATTGATGCACCATTACTAATTACTATATTTTCTTAAGTTTAATAAATACCATATTTAATCTTACGGACATTTAAAATGTTTGAAAGAATGGGTTAAGCAAACATCACAGGATACCATGAGGCAGTCACATTTTTTCCATTCATACAAAATTTGGACTGCACATACATCAAAACTATTTTTCTAAGATTTTACGAAGTTAATATCACCATACCCACATAGTCTAGGTTACATATAAGTCATCCTAAAACATATTACACGATAATTACTTAGATAAAACCACCAGCCGCATGACGAGGGCATCAACAAAACGAAATTCCACATCCAACAGTACAATATTGGGTATTCAACGACTTTCGATGTCCTAGTCATCCGAATCAGGCTCGTTTGGGGCGGCCATATCGGCATTATCGACATGTCCAACATTGTAACGCCTCTAACCCATTTCGATTAGGAACATCACTGTGGTACACTTGAGTATTTACAAATAGTTTGCGGAAGCATAAAAAAAAATTTAATACTAAAATGTGGGCTTCAAAATTTCTTAAATAAACTTAAGAGTAACAAAGGTGATAATGGTTTGATAAGAGTTACGCATTAATAAATTCATATTACATCACCATAATTTATTTTACTCAAAATACAGGAAATTTTAAATATTTGGGAAATATAGAACAACGTCCCACGATGTCAGACCCCTACGCCTCAGCTCCCGGTTCATCATCATTATCTGAAATATAAAAATATTTGAAGGCGTGAGTTGTGAAACTCAGTGGGAAACAAGCTTGATTACACTATATATAGGTCAAATAATCATAATGCAATAAAAATTATTTTCGACACCGAGGGGTATCCCCACCCGTTGGCGATACATATGGCTCTCGGCCTTTTTCGACACCAGGGTCATCCCCCACCCGTTGGCGGCTTACATATGGCTCTCGGCCTTTTCTCGACACCAGGATGGTCATCCCCATCCGTTGGCAACTTATAAATAGCCCGTAGGCACATTTTAGCTTGATTATAAAGAGTTGACAAATATAGTATAACAAGATGCGACATGCTTACAAAATCAAGTTTACCCACCTTTGAAGTTTAATAGAATGCTAGTGATGAAATTGATTGTATGAGACCGTATCCGATTGCGCCGCACTAACACAATTAAATTATTCAACTTAATGACATAGGACAAATTATATACTTATTGAATAATTTAGTCTCTTATGCTAAGTGTATCTAATACGTTCCATAAAGTCAAGTATCCTAAAAACAATAGGGTTTTCGGTTCCATTTTAAAAACTTAAAAAAAATGAAAGTTGACCAAAGTCAATGGTCAAAGTCAAAAATTCAAAGTCAAAATCAATGGTCAAAGTCAACATAAAATCAAAGTCAAAGTATGACAAGTTCAATTCAATTAATCCGTATTTAATCGAATCCTTAATCTATAAAATCATAAATCGACTTTAAAATCTACTTATTCAAAAATAACACCTCGTCTCGAAAATTCTCATAATTATCTTTGCCACATAAATTTTAAAGAAAATCCTTCCGAAATTTCACGTTTCCCGAAAAATCACTTTACGTCACTTTGTTATCTCATCGCCTCGTAACCCGAACCTACTAACCTAACACTTAACATCGACTTTTCAAAAAGTAGCATTGGTTTGCGTGAAAGAAAAAACATATGTCTCATCATCACCTCTACGTTAAATCGGTCGATTTTTCATAAATATCTATAGCTACCTATCGACCACCCACCCTACCAACCTATCTACTCACCCTACTCACTATGGCAGCCCTCCTACACCTCCACCACTGCCAAAACCGTCCACCCTCAGCCGGTGGTGCCGCCGCCACCTCCGGTGGCCGGCGATTGGCCCCGATGGGGTGTATTTCGCCCTCGATTCGATATTTCCGATTCTCTAACTATAAGCACTAAATTTTAATCACTTTTTAACCTCAAAAATCACTTTTAAAACTGATTATGTTCATAAAAATCCATCCTCAAATCCTTAAGCTTTTATCTTCAAAAATGGTAAATCAAAGAAACCAAAAATCACTAAATATTTAAGTTCATCTACTACTTTTAATTTTTCTCCAACAATTACTTAAACATCTTCTAAATATCATCTTAAAATATTAATATCATATACTTAAATCATTATAAATTAAATAAAGCTCTAAATCAAAAACAAAATCTAGAATTATCACCTTAAATCACTAAACTACACTTAAACATGCTTAAATTAACTAAATCATCAACTTAAATTTTTTTTTTGAACGTCCATAACCTGGTCCATAAAGTAATATTTTTTATTTTTAAAATAACATTAAAACATATAATCATGCTCCTGCTAGTTAGATATGACACAATTTATAAATAAAAAGTGAAACAAAAATTATTTATATAAAATAATCATAAGGGCTGAATTTTAAAGCTCCACAAAATGAGGATTTAATCTAGATATTTTCAACATCAAAGATCATTTCTATGATTTATTATAGCATAGGATCATCCTCCTAAAAAGATTTAAAGAAAAAACAAGAAATAAAGAAAATATGAAGAAAATATTACCTTTGAAGCTTTCTTCAACAATGGAGTATTTTTGTTCTAAGTATGGAGTGTGAAAGTGAAGTAAGGGTGTTGGGGGATTTTATAAAAAAAACAAGAGGGCTTGGGGTAGAAAAATCCATTTTGCCCTCTTTTAAAATTATTAAAAAAATTAATATTTTGAAAATCCTTAAGTAAGCTATTATTATTTTTAAAAATCCTGAGAGTTAATTAAAACTCGTTTTTCATAAATTAGATGGTCACTAATACTAATAAAATGTGAGGTAGAAATATTAGTCTCTAAATCCAAAAATATAAATAAACACTTTAGTGGAAATCTCGGAAAAGTCACTTAATCGGTCTAAAAATCTCGATCCTAAAATTTAACTCTGAAACTCCATGATAATATCCATAATACGTCATTGTGATGTCCATTCATATCCATTATCGTAGTTAGGGGCGCATAATGGATTTGAATGGACATCACGATGACGTATTATGGATATTATCATGGAGTTTCAGAGTTAAATTTTAGGATCGAGATTTTTAGACCGATTAAGTGACTTTTCGGAGATTTCCACTAAAGTGTTTATTTATATTTTTGGATTTAGAGACTAAAATTTCTACCTCACATTTTATTATTATTAGTGACCATGTAATTTATGAAAAATGAGTTTTAATTAACTCTCGGGATTTTAAAAAAAATAAAAATAGATTACCTGAAGATTTTTAAAAATATCTAATTTTGCAAGATATTTAGAAAGAGGGTAAAAATGGATTTTCCACCCCCAATCACTCTTGCATTTTATAAAAACCCTCCAACACCCTCACACTCCCATACTTAGCCAAATATTTTCATTATTTTCAAGACTTCAAAGAGGTAAAAATTTCTTCATCTTTTTCTTTAATTTTTGTCTTTTCATTTAAGTATGATAGGATATTGATCTTATGCTAAAACTAACATTAGAAGTGTAAATTGATGGTGATTACATGAAGTTTATAAACCTTGTAGGTCCCAAGGGGTGTGAGAGTAAGGTTTAGAAGGGGTTGAATAAACCTTACCAACTTTTCGATTTAGTCCTTTTAAAATAGTTCGAGTTAATACTTTGCCTAAGTCCTTGATGGACAGCTAAGTTAGTTAACCAAAAAGAGAGTTAGCCACTCACAGACTCGGATCGAGTGTTGATAGAATAACTCGTTGCTTAGTATAATGCTTAACTCAACTGTGATATGTTTTATTGGAAGACTTAACACCCTTGAATTGGTTTAAGTTTGTTTTGACACTTGGTTTTTTAGCACTTTGTTAAATATCAATTGGATAGCAAATTTATCGTGAGATATAAAATAATATGCGCAATTGAAGTCTTTGAAATGTAAATGACACAATAAATTTTATAGAGGTTCGAAGATAGGGTAATTCTTCTAGTCCTCTCTTCTCCAACTCCTGGAAGAATCCACTAAGTATTGATCAGAGTACAAAGTGGTTATCAGTCCAGATGCAAGTCTTGATCACACAGTTGACTTGATCCTTTGGGACTCAGTCTGGAGATGCCTTGGTCACACAACTGGCTTCTTATCTGACTCAGCTTCTTCACAGGGCATTTGCCTTGGTACTACAGCTCACTTGCTCAAGCTTCTTAGATTTGATCACGAAGCCCTCCAATAACTTGAGATTGGTTCGACCTTGAACCTTTCTACAATCCTCTGTGGAATGTAGACCCCTTGGATTCTTCAAATATTTCCTCTTCAACTGATTGAGGTCGTCTTTCCTTCACGGTAGGTGTTGGATTGATTTCCTTCGAAGTTTTTGGTCTGAGGATTAAGCTTGAATGATTTGAGAATATTTTGTAGGTTACAGCTCAATTGATAGCTTGAGTGTTCGTAGTCAAGGTAACCTCTGTCTCTTTCTTTTTTTTTTTTAAAATTGATTCCTCAGCCTTTTATAGTGTTCTTTTGAAAATCTATCCGTTGAAGAGATAGGCTAGTTTTCAAAAGACACTTGTGGTCGTTGGCTTGTCTTGTTGCAGTCCTTGAAATTGACATTTCCTCGTATTGAATGAACCTTCACCTTTTCAGAGTTCTGACACAGGTGCAGTGTTTCCCATTGTTTTATTCCTTTTGCACGCTTCGGGATCGAGCACTTTAAGAAAGCGGTTTGGAAGTATTACTTGTTTAAGTAACTTTCTTGACTTCGTGCAACGGATCTATTCATTGTCTTGACTTGACGGCAGTTCTTTAACTTCCAGATGACTTCGAGTCAGCTTCCAATCATTGGATGACTCATCTCATCACTTCAACTTGAGACTTGGCTATCTTGGGTTGACTTGATCGACACTTCTCAACCGCATCTCGGTGATACTTCTCGATCGAGTTCTTGTCTTCTCTTCCTTGCCATACTCATTGCTGCCTCACAATGAGTCTTCATTCTAGTATCCACTTGTCTTCTTGCATATTTAGGCATAGCTGACTTAACTCAGCTCAAGCAGCCTTTGTTAGATAAATGTTTTTATCATGATTTTGATGATTATGTTCGATTTTGTTCAAATATGTTTTTAAACCAAAATTATGTCCCTAAATGTTGTCTAAATACTTAGATCAACTTAAAATATTTTTACTATTTTTGGAGTATTTCTTGAAGTTTATTTTCAATAAAACATTGGACAACACATTTATTTCGGGCTCGACCGGTCGCCCTATAGGGCAACCCGCACTGAGTTGAGTCGAGAAATAGAAAATGGGACGTAAGAAAACAGGCGGGCGGCCGGTCGACCAGGTGGGGGCACGGGGGCGATTGCACACTGCAAGTTGGATTTTTGTTCCGACTTCTCTGTTTCGTAAAATCATCGCGGCTTGGGTCACAGCTAAGAGCGCCGGCCGCACTTCTTCGACCGGTCCCCCTGTGTAAAAATTCGCAGAATTCAATTTCAATCTCATCTCTGTGATCGGGTCGAACCCCATGTTTATCAATCAAACTATTCGTTGCGTTTTGGACAACTTTTCCCTATTTTGTGGGATTGATTTCTAATAGCTATATTGATCATTTTAAATGGTTTCTTTTTGCAGCAAATCACTCTCAAGGAGGAGCCTATGTCCTGGAAATGAAAGCCAAGTCCTCTCCTATAAATAGAGGCTTCATTCAAGCAACAAGATACAACACACAATATACAAGCAAAGAGCAATTGAGCAAACACTTTCATATATCTTGTTGTATTAGCCTAAGCACTTTCACTTGCACTTATTTGAGGTCTAGGCTTTCAATTCTTGATTACACTTGTACTCATATTGTATCAATCATTATTGAGTTGTAATCTTGATTTTGGTCATCATTCAACACAAGACATCCTTGTGAGTATTCTTGTGGTAAGAATACACTTGGGTGATCTAGGTGATAGGTGTTTGAAGATTGTGGTAATCTTCAAAGGTGTTGTAAGAGGGTTGTGGTAATCCTCAAGGTGGTGAAAGAGGGTTGTGGTAATCCTCAAGGTGTTGTATTAATTTTTGGTAAATTAATAAAACCTTTTTTTCTTTTCAAAATCCATCCCGGAGATACTGGGGTTGTAGAGGATTAGGCCCTAGGTGGGTTGAACCTCTTTAAATCAAAGAGTGTTGTTTATTTTCCGCATTTACATTTTTGCTATCTACTAGTTGTTTCGAAAAAGAGGGTAATTTGTGAAAATCGGCATAATCTATTCACCCCCCCTCTAGATTATTGTAGCCACTTGGACTAACAAGTGGTATCAGAGCCAAACTCTTTGGCTAGCTTGTTCCGAGTAAAGAGGAAAGATCCATGGCTACTAATGATGCTCATCTCACCACCGGCGCCTCCACCAATAAGCCACCACTATTCGACGCCAACAACTACGCATTTTGGAAAGACCGTATGGAGTGCTTCCTACAAGGGTGCGGGTTCGACATTTGGAATGTGGTCATTGAAGGAGTTGATCAACCAACAAAGAAATCGGAGGATGGCACCTTGGCTCCTAAACCTTTCAAGGAGTTTGATGAAAACGACAAAAAGGCTTTTTCTCTAAACGGTAAGGCCTTAAATATTTTGCATTGTTCTCTTACCGCCACCGAGTACAATCGCAAAAGAGGCATAAGGTCGGCACATGAGGTTTGGGAAAAATTGGAGACAATCTATGAAGGGACTAAGAAAGTCAAGCAAGCAAGAAAGACCATGCTTGTTAAAGACTTCAAAAACTTTAACATGTATGATGGCGAAAGCATCTCAAGATGGTGGAAAGGCTTGACAATATTGTCAATCCTCTTGTGGCCCTCGGCAAAGTCATCTCCGAAGAAGACAAGGTGACCAAGGTACTAAATGCACTTCCCGGCTCATGGTCCGAAAAAGTAACGGCAATCACGGAGGCACAAAATCTTGAGACACTCAAGTTTGATGAGCTTATAGGAAACCTACTCATCTATGAAGTCTATCTCAAGGAGAGGAAAAATTCCAAACCATCCACAAATCAATCGGGTATGCAAATTATTCCTAAAGGTCTTGCTTCTTCTTCTAATAATGCATACTATGATAATGATGATGATGATGAGGAGACGGCCGCACTTGTTCGAAAGTTTGCAAAATTTGTGAATAAAAATAAAGCAAGAAAACCAAGAGATAATGCTTTCTTTAAATGCGGAAAACCCGGGCACTTCATTGCCGATTGCCCGAAGCTCGATGAAGAGGAGCAAAAGAAAAGGAAGCCTTTCACAAAAAAGAAGGCTCTAAATGCGGAAGTCAAAACATGGGATGAACTACTCGAAACAACCGATGAGGAAGGAGAAACCGAACACGGTCTCATGGCTATAGACGATGAAAACAATGAGGTACACTCAAATTCTTCTACTTCCTCCATAGTTGATGACTTGCAATGTGATTTTGATGAATTGCAAATTGAGTTTCAAAATTTAATCGTTAAATACAAAAATTTGAAAAAGGAGCATAAGGAGATTAAGGTTGAAAAGGAAAAATTATTTACCTCTTATGAATCTCTAGACAAAGCTCATACTCTTACTCTTACTAGAATTCATTCTCTTGAAACCGAAAAGGAATTGCTCACAAAAGATATTGAATGTTTGAAAAATGATGTGCATCGTTTCAACATAAGTACGGATAAAGTCACAAAAATTTTAGATGCACAAAGAGGTGAGCATTCCAAATCGGGACTTGGTTATAAGCCATTTCAAAGTGTTTTTAAGAAAAATAACCAAGGTCCGACTTTTGTACGTGCTAATAATTATAATACTCCTACTTGTTTTTATTGTGGCAAAGTTGGACATTATGCTAATAATTGCAAATTGAGAAATAGCTCAAGACATGTTTGGAGACCCAAAGGTCTCAAGACTAACCCCATGGACCCCAAAATTATAGGGTACCTAAAAGAAATTCTTTTGTAGGTAATAGGGGCTATAACCACAATGGAAGATTCAAAATGGCTCGTGGACAGCGGATGTTCACGCCATATGACCGGGAGGAGAGAACTTTTTACCAACATCAAGCTCCAAGAAGAGGGTATGGTCATGTTCGCAATGGCAAAGGAAAAATTCTTGGAAATGGAGAAATTGGTAACTCTTCTTTCTCTCTTAGTAATGTTCTATTAGTTGAAGGGCTTAAGTTTAATTTGATAAGTGTTAGCCAACTTTGTGATTCAAAATATGATGTTTCCTTTAATAAAGAAAAATGCCTTATTCTTAAAAATGGTGAAATTATTTGTGAAGCAAATAGAAAAGGCAATCTTTACAAAATTTGTACAAGTGATTTGGTTAGTCAAAATGTTTCTTGTTTAGTCGCCAATAATGATTTAACTAGTTTATGGCATAGGCGACTTGGACATGTTGGATACAAGAATTTGAAAAATATTTACAAAAACCAACATGTGAAAGGACTACCCAAATTGAATTTTGAAAATCTTGGCTTATGTGACACTTGTCAAAAGAACAAATTAGTTAAAAGTAGTTTTAAGCCCAAAAATGAAATTTCCACAACCAAACCTCTACAAATGCTTCACCTTGATTTGTACGGGGATATTGGTACGGCTAGTCTAAGTGGAAAACATTACACTTTTGTTATAATCGATGATTTTTCGAGATATACTTGGGCTCTTTTTCTTACCAATAAAAACGATGCCGTTAATGAGTTTGTTAAGTTGTGTAGACTTATTGAGAATGAAAAAGAAGATACTATCAAGTCTATTCAAGCGATCGAGGTGGAGAATTTGACGGTGAATTTAGAGTATTTTGTGAAACAAAAGGATATGCTCATAATTTCTCGGCTCCAAGGACACCTCAACAAAATGGAGTAGCCGAACGGAAAAATCGGACATTACAAGAAATGAGTCGGTCCATGCTCAATGAATTTTCACTTCCAAAGTATTTTTGGGCGGCCGTAAGTACCGCTTGCTATGTCATTAATCGAGTTTATATTCGTCCTAAAATGAATAAAACTCCATATGAGCTTTGGAAAGGTAGAACTCCAAATATTAGTTATTTCAAGATATTTGGTTGTAAATGCTTTATTTTGAATACCAAGGATCAATTAGACAAACTTGATCCTAAGGCCGATGAAGGGATATTTATGGGATACTCAACAAAAAGCAAAGCATATCGGGTTTACAATAAGACTAGTGGAGTTGTTGAAGAATCCATCCATGTTAAATTCAATGAAGCTTCGGGAGTTGAAAGAATTCCTAATGATGAAAGTGATGAGGAGGATATTATTGAACAAATTGTTCAAATTGATGATCAACCGTCTACATCAAATGATCAACCGTCCACTTCAAATGATTCTCAAGAAGATGGAGGTGATATCTCGGATCTTCCCGTTGCATTGAAATTTAAGGGAGATCACCCAAAAGATCTTATTATTGGTGATCCCCTTGACAAAGTGATGACTCGGAGAAAATTTGCCGAGAAAGCTCTTATTTCTCAAAAAGAGCCTAAAAATGCTAAAGAAGCTATTGAGGATGATGATTGGTTTCTAGAGATGCAAGAGGAGTTGAATCAATTTAAAAGAAATGATGTATGGGAATTGGTACCTTGTCCTCCTTCTCAAACCATTATTGGCACAAAATGGGTTTTCAGGAACAAACTTGATGATCAAGGCAACATCGTTCGAAATAAGGCAAGGTTAGTAGCTCAAGGGTATTGTCAAGAAGAAGGTATTGACTATGATGAAACTTTTGCACCCGTAGCACGTTTAGAAGCCATTCGTATTTTGCTTGCCTATTCTTGCTTTAAAAATTTCAAACTTTACCAAATGGATGTTAAATCCGCCTTCTTAAATGGTATTATTCAAGAAGAAGTCTATGTAAAACAATCTCCAGGGGTTTGAAAATTTTTCTAGGCCTAATGATGTTTATAAACTTAAAAGGCCTTGTATGGTTTAAAACAAGCACCCGTGCATGGTATGATAGACTTAGTTCTTTTCTTTTTACAAAATGGTTTTATAAGAGGTAAAGTTGATACAACTCTATTTGTTTTTGAAAAAGGGCAAGATTGTTTACTTGTGCAAATATATGTTGATGATATTATCTTTGGTGCTACTAATGATTCTTTGTGCAAGAAATTTTCTAAGTTAATGCAAGGAGAATTCGAGATGAGTATGATGGGGGAGCTTAACTTCTTTCTTGGACTTCAAATTAAGCAATGTCAAGAAGGTATTTATATTTCACAATCAAAGTATACAAAAGAACTTTTGAAAAAGTTCGGCATTGAAGAAGGAAGAACCGTCTCTACTCCTATGGCAACAAATGTCAAAATTGACAAAGATGAGAAAGGCAAGTCCGTGGATGAATCAAAGTATCGAGGTATGATTGGTAGTTTACTTTATTTAACCGCTTAGTAGACCGGACATTCTTCATGCCGTATGCCTATGTGCTCGTTTTCAAGCAATCCCAAAGAATCTCACATGAGTGGGTCAAAAGGATTTTTCGATATTTGAAAGGCACTATTCAATATGGTTTATTTTATCCAAAGAATGAAATTTTTTTCTCTTAAAGGTTATAGTGATTGGACTATGCGGGAAATATTGATGATCGGAAAAGTATTTAGGATCATGTCAATTTTTTTAGGCGATTGCCTAGTTTCTTGGTTTTCAAAAAAGCAAAACTGTGTTTCTCTTTCAACGGCCGGCCGAATAAATTTCCGCCGCATTTTGTTGTACTCAACTTCTTTGGATGAAACAAACCTTAGCGGATTACAAATGCTCTTTTGAAAATGTACATATCTTTTGTGATAATATATCCGCTATAAATATTGCTCAAAACCCAGTTTATCATAACCGTACTAAACATATTGAGATTCGACATCATTTTCTAAGGGATTATGTTTCAAAACGTAAAATTGAGATTTCCTTTGTACCATCTCAAGATCAATTAGCGGATATTTTCACAAAACCGCTATCTTCCGAGACTTTTTCTTCAATACGAGCTCGGTTAGGCATAATGCATATTGAATGAAGCTTACGTTTGCATTTTGCACGTTTTTAAAACTTAGGGGCGAAAAATCGGATTTTTGGTTGAAAATTGATTTTGGAAAAACTGACAAAAACAGGTGGGTTTGAAGGAGTTGAGGGCAACCGGCCGCCCTCAACCTCGACGGCCGCCTAAGCTATATTTTGGCTTTTAAACGTTGTCTTTGAACTTCTTCATTTTAACAAATTTTTGGCCATTTTTCGTCCCCTTTGCCAAATTCACTCAAATTCCATTCAAAAATGGATTTCATGCATCTCTTACACAACATGGACATTATATAGCATGATCATCATCATTATGGCTCACTCTTTCTGATCAAATGGTAAGAATTTCGCTTCTTTTACTCAATTGGGTGGAACCCTTGAGTTTTTCAAGTTTCTTGAAAAAATTTTGATGTAATTTTCGTATGATCATGATGAGCTTAGTTGTTGTGTTGTTATATCTGATGAGTGACTTGAATTGGTGTTGAATTTTTTTGGCTTGAACCATTTACAAAGGTTATATTCAACCTCTTCCATTTTTAACGCACACAAGGTGTTCGATGATATGTCGAAATGAAAATTTCAACTTATACATGATTCTCTTGCTTTCAAAGGCTTTCTATACTCATTGAGATCATGTTTTGACAAACAAAACAAGCGTATGAATTCTTCATATCATATTTCTCCCATTTTCCTTGGATTATTACGCTTAAATTGCTCAACGGTTAATAAACCGTCCCTTTGGCGCACTTTGATATTATTGTATGGTGTTTTCACCATTCTAACATTCTTTTTGATGATTCCAAAGGGGGAGAAACAGGAAGTTGGCTCGTTAGCTCAAGAAAAGCTAATAAAAGCTCGCAATAAGTATTGTGGACTCTAATACCTAGTCCATAGCTTGAATTTTGGACTCGGATGAAATTGATTATAAGTTTTGTGACAGGGGGAGCTCCTTAGCTCATGATGCATTCTATATAAGATTGTTATAGCTTGTGCTTCTCACTTATAATAATCGCTTGTTGATATGCTCATAAATAGGGGGAGCTTTGTATGAAATACTTCTAACGGATAGTTTACTTGTAAAACCGAAAATTTTATTTGGTTTTAAAATCGTCCTCAAGAAAATTGTTTTGGTTTGTAATCATCAAAAAGGGGGAGTTTGTTAGATAAATGTTGTTATCATGATTTTGATGATTATGTTCGATTTTGTTCAAATATGTTTTTAAACCAAAACTATGTCCCTAAATGTTGTCTAAATACTTCCGATCAACTTAAAATGTGTTTACTATTTTTCAGAGTATTTCTTGAAGTTTATTTTCAATAAAACATTGGACAACACATTTGTTTCAGCTCGACCGGTCGCCCTATAGGGCAACCCGCACTGAGTTGAGTCGAGAAAAGAAAATGGGACGTAAGAAAAACAGGCAGCGGCACGGCCGTCGACCAGGTGGGCGATCGGGTCGACCAGGTGGCGGCGGTGTGTGGTCGGGTCGGATCGGCCGGGCGACTGCACTGCAAGTTGGATTTTTGTTCCAGGACTTCTCTGCTGTTTCGTAAAATCATCAGGGCAACCGGTCAAGCTAGCGGCACGGCCGCACCCCCTTCGACCGGTCCCCCCTGTGTAAAAATTCGCAGAATTCAATTTCAATCTCATCTCTGCTGACCTGGTCGAACCCATGTTTATCAAGAAACTATCCGTTGCGTTTTTCGGACAACTTTTCCCTATTTTGTGGGATTGATTTCTAACAGACTATATTGATCATTTTAATGGTTTCTTTTTGCAAAGACAAATCACTCCCCAAGGAGGAGCCTATGTCTAGAAATGAAAACCAAGTCCTCTCCTATAAATAGAGGCTTCATTCAAGCAACAAGATACAACACACAATATACAAGCAAAGAGCAATTGAGCAAACACTTTCATATATCTTGTTGTATTAGCTTTAATTTGGTTCAATGGACCAAATAGATCCATATGTAACTTGGTGCAATATTCTTGTTGAAGATGGACATGTCTTTTCTTTGAATGATGATTTGATCGCTTTCCCATCCGCATGCATCACATACACTCTCCTTCTTGTATCTCGAGTCCTGGAAGTCCTTCTACAAGATTACTTCTTGCAAGTTTGTTAATAGTTTTGAAATTCGGGTGACTCACTTCTTGTGCCACAACCAACTTGATTGTTTGTGCTTTTTGCTAGTAGACAAGTGCTTGGTGTTGCATTGACCAATCCACCACATACATGTTCTTTTTATCCGCATCCTTGTAAAGACTACTTCATTAGATTGAGTGTTCTTAATTTGGCACACTCCCATATTGAATCCAACATTATAGCCCTTGTCACAGAGTTGACTTATGCTTAGTAAGTTGAAATTGAGGCCTTCAACATATGCAACATCTATAATTTCTAATCCATTTTTCTTGATGGATCCAATGCCTCTTATTTCTCCCGGAGCTTCATTCCCTCCAAATATAACTTTTGCACCTCTAACTTCCTCGAATTTTGATAGATTTTTCTTGTTTCCTGTCATGTGTCTGGAACAGCCACTATCCAAGTACCAGGTTCATTGGCACTCTGTTGTTCCTTGAACCTGCAATCAAGGAAATTAGGTTTTAGGTACCCATCCTTGTCTGGGTCTTGAGGGGTTAGTATTGTAAGATGATCCAACCAACTTATAGCCGAATGATTTGACTCTAAGAGATTTCCATCTCTCCGTGCCATAATCATAATTTACTTTGGCAAATTGCTTGGGGGTTTTGGGTTCATACAACTGTTTCTTTTGTCTGTATGCCTGTGTGTGTGTTTTAGCAATTGCCTTCCTTGGGTAGTTGTGATACCTCTCGTGTGTAGTGTTTGGGTACATATGTGTCTTTGAGGATAGCTTTTTGCCTTTGGAATGGCTTTTTTTGAGTTACAGGCCTTTGCCATCTAGCATGTATTCCATAGATCTTTGATTTTCCACATTGTACCAATCACTTGGCTTGGGTAATTTCTACCATTCCCATCATATGTGTTCCTTTTATAGAATTTACGGGGTTTTTGGTAGCTCTGCTTTCTTCTTTACTGAGTACTTTCTGTTTGGAATTTTTTGAGGAACTGGTGGATTTCTTCTCGGTTTGTCCACTCAAAGATACTCAACTCGGGTCGTTTTTTTTCTTTTCCTTTATAACCAAGGCAGTTTGGTTGTGATTGTGCTTTGGAATGAATGTGTGTGCACTATTTGGAGTTTTGGATTTTTGAGATGTTTCATTGCTTGAAGATCCTTTTTCCAAAATCACTTTGGGAGCTTGACTTAGCATAGAGGAATTAAATCCTAAGCCTGTCTTATCTCCACATTCTCTTTGGCTCATAATAAGATCATCCAAAGATTTAGATGCCTTAGTGAATGAGGCAATCACATTTTGAGGTCATTTTCCCTCTTTTCTAAGCGACTATCTCTGCTATTAACTTAGCATTTTCAGCCTTTATTTCTTTATTCTCATCCTATGTGACTCAGAGTACTCAGCTCCTTAGTCAGTTGTGAGTTTTGGCTTTTGAGTTGGTTGTTCTCCTCATTTAATAGTGTGTGTGAGGACTTAATGTGCTCAAAGTCTTTCATCATTTTGCCTAATGAATCATAAAGATTAGTGGGTGATGAAGTGTGTGTGTCACAATCACTATCACTAGAATCTAAGTGAGATGAGTTAGAATGTATCTCGTCTTCTTGGTCAGTTCGGTCTTGTTCTTTGGCCATTAAACATATCAAGGCTTCTTCTTCGGAGTCACTTGAGTAGTCAGATTCACTACTCTCCGAGTATCTTTGTGTCTTTTGACTTGGTTCTGTCTCGGCTTCTCGCAGCCTAACATTGCTTTTTATTTTCTTGTCTTCTTTCTCTCAAGACTTTTCTTTCCTCTCCATTCCGTATTTGTTCACTACAGGATATGGGCAATCAATGGCATAGTGACCGGGTTACTGCGGTTCAGCCCAAAGATAGACTCTCAACTTTTTGATCAGCTCTTTCCATTCTTGGATTGTTAGTTCTTTGGTATTCGATCTTTTGGTGCTCTGCTCTCTTGGGTGGCCTATCTTCCCTTGACTTGGAGAGAGCTGAGTCTTCTGAAAGATTCACCTTTGCCTCTTTTGTAGTTCTTGTTGAAGAATTTGTTGAACCTTTTAACCATCGGGCAATCTCTTCTTGGTCAATGACTTCTTTGACTTGACTCTCTCTTCCCATCTCGACTATTAGATAAAATTGTTTTGGGCACAACTGTCTCTTCTTGATCTTTTCTTCTCAGCTCAAATTCATAGGCTTTGAGATCTGAAAATAACTCATGGTTGGATGTTTTTGATAGATCCATGGAAAGTCTCAAGGCCATGACTTTCATTTCCCACTCACCGGGAGACTTCTTAGAATCTTCATACACATCTCTTTGTATATATTCTTTCCAAGTCTTGTGAGTTCATTGGTAATTTGATGAATCTAGCATCCGGTGATCCAAGGTTTCTCCCGCAAAGCATCTCAAATTTTCAAATTTTTGTACAACAACAGATAGCTTATTTTCCTTGATTTGCTCGAGCCTTCTCCAAATCAAAGTTAGCTTATCCTGCATTTCTTTTGCGGTCTTGCATGATTTAAATTTGTTAAACATGGCTTTGTCCAAAGTTTTGTAAAGAATGTCCTTGGCCACGTTGTCCAAGTTGTATCTTTTTTTGTCATCATTTGTCCATTCGGCTCTTGGTTTTTCAACCATAGCTGTGTCCGGGAGCAGATCCTCTTCTCCTTGACTCAAAGTGACCCTCCTTGCCCCATTTGTGTTCACTTTTAAAATTTGCGGTGGCCCATCTTCTATTACTATCCACATTTCATCGTAATCTTTGATAGATGAGCGCATACGTTTTCCAATCATCAAATTCCTCAATTGTGAACATAGGGATGCGTGTCAAATTTGCTTCCATGATAATAACTTTTGAATAAAAGAATTTTGAAAGATCAAGTCTAAAGCAAGCTTTGAAAGATTGGAGATCTAGTTCAAGAACGGTCACGGGGAAGGCTCAATGAACCAACCGCTCCGATACCACTTGTAGGTCCCAAGGGATGTGAGAGTAAGGTTTAGAAGGGGGTTGAATAAACCTTACCAACTTTTCGATTTAGTCCTTTTAAAATAGTTCGAGTTAATATTTCATGACCTAAGTCCTTGATGGATGACTAAGTTAGTTAACCAAACAGAGTTAGCCACTCAATGACTCGACCGAATTTGTTGATAGAATAACTCATTTGCTTAGTCTAAGGCTTAACTCAACTGCGTGATATGTTTTATTGGAAGACTTAACGCCCTTGAATTTGGTTTAAGTTTGTTTTGACACTTGGTTTTAGCACTTTGTTAAATATCAATTGGATAGCAAATTTATCGTGAGATATAAAATAATATGCGAATTGAAGTCTTTGAAATGTAAATGACACAATAAATTTTATAGAGGTTCGAAGATGGGGTAATTCTTCTAATCATCTCTTCTCCAACTCCTGGAGGAATCCACTAAGTATTGATCGAGTACAAAGTGGTTATCACCCGGATGCAAGTCTTGATCACACACGGTGACTTAATCCTTTGGGACTCGATGCCCGGAGATGCCTTGGTCACACGGCTAGCTTCTCGTCCGACTCGAACTTCTTCACAGGGCGGTTGTCTTGCTACTACAACTCACTTGCTCAAGCTTCTTGGATTTGATCACGAAGCCCTCTAATAACTTGAGATTGGTTCGACCTTGAACCTTTCTACAATCTCGTGGAATGTAGACCCTTGGATTCTTCAAATATTTCCTCTTCAACCGATTGAGGTCGTCTTTCCTTCACGGTAGGTGTTGGATTGATTTCTTCAAGTTTTTGGTCCGAGGATTAAGCTTGAATGATTTGAGAATATTTTGTAGGTTACAGCTCAATTGATAGCTTGAGTGTTCGTAGTCAAGGTAACCTCTGTCTCTTTCTTTTTTTTTTTAAATTGATTCCTCAGCCTTTTATAGTGTTCTTTTGAAAATCTATCCGTTGAAGAGATAGGCTAGTTTTCAAAAGACACTTGGGTCGTTGGCTTGTCTTGTTGCGATCCTTGAAATTGACATTTCCTCGTATTGAATGAACCATCACCTTTTCGTAGTTCGACACAGTGCGATCTTCCCATTAGTTTATTCCTTTTGCACGCTTCTGGGACTGAGCACTTTAAGAAAGACAGTATGGAAGTATTACTTGTTTAAGTAACTTTCTTGACTTCTATGCAACAGATCCTTTTCAGTTGTCTTAACTTGACTGCAGTTCTTTAACTTTCCAGATGACTTCGAGTCAGCTTCCAATCATTGGATGACTCATCTGTCACTTCAACTTGAGACTTGGCTATCTTGGGTTGACTTGACTAACACTTCTCGAATCGCATCTCGGTGATACTTCTCCAGTCGAGTTCTTGTCTTCTCTTCCTTGCCATACTCAGCTACCTCACAGCGGAGTCTTCATTCTAGTATCAAGTTGTCTTCTTGCATATTTAGGCATAGCTGACTTAACTCAGCTCGAGCAGCCTTATCTATTACAATGCAAATTACAAAGAAAATGGGGTGCCAACTTTCTAGTCTAAGTTTTACATGGCATTCATCAAAATCTAAAAATAAATTTCCCAACAAACCTCATTATTGGACTTGAAATTTTCAGCCTTTAGTTGAAAAAAAAAATAGAAATGATTTGTTTTATTTCATTTTTCTTTTGTGATTTGATCTTGTTAAAGAGAAGGAAAATACCTTTATTTTCGGACTGAGATTTAACCCTATACAAAAACGAATTTTTTGGATATTTTGAGTTGTATTTGAAGCAAAACCTTGTTGCCTACTTGTAGATCAATGTCTTATCTTTCATTTGCAACTCGAATCATGTTAATTGAAGTTTTGTAGACCAAGTTATACCTCAAATAGTGAATTGTGCCAGAAATCCGAAAAAAGACGCCTGACCTTCAGTAATATCACTTTCTGACCTATTTTTAGTAAGAATTGGGACTTGCTTGTTAGAGAAACATTTGTAGATAATTGTCTTAGCTTTCTAACGGTATACGAATCACAAAAATCGCATGTTTCGTTGAAGAGATATAGCCGAATTGTATGGAAGGAAGCGCAGATCACCATCTAATTGGGATGAAGTTGGTGAACGTAGGATTTTTGGACCCGAGATTATTGAGAGAACTGTTGGAGTGATTTCTAAGATTCGAGATAGAATTAAGGCAGCACAAGACCGACAGAAAAGTTATGCCGACAGAAGAAGGAAGGACCTACAATTTGAAGTAAATGACAAAGTATTTCTTAAGGTTGCACCATTGAAAGGAGTTGTTCGTTTTGGGAAGAAAAGGAAGTTGAGACCACGATATATTGGACCATTTGAAATTTTGGATAGGATAGGAGATGTCGCTTACCGTTTGGCACTACCTCCGAACTTGCGAAAGACATAACGTGTTTCACATATCTATGCTTAGGAAGATACATTCATTGACCCAAGTCACATCATTAACCATGAGGAACTTGATGTCAAGAATAACCTTGCTTATGAGGAGAGCCCTGTCGCTATTTTGGGAAAGAAAGTACATAAGTTGAGAAATCGAGAAGTACCCCTAGTATTAGTACAGTGGAGCCGACATGGTAGGGAAGAGGCTACTTGGGAGAGATAGGAAGAGATCATAGCTAAGTATCCAAACATTCATAACTAAGTAAGTCGAATATCTAGTTTACATTTTAATGTGCGATTTACTCGCTTTATGCATTTTATTTATTTTGAGTATTCGGGAACCGATAGCGCCCCTAACTACGATAATGGATATGAATGGACATCACGATGACGTATTATGGATATTATCATGGAGTTTCAAAGTTAAATTTTAGGATCGAGATTTTTAGACCGATTAAGTGACTTTTCGGAGATTTCCACTAAAGTGTTTATTTATATTTTTGGATTTAGACACTAAAATTTCTACCTCACATTTTATTAGTATTAGTGACCATCTAATTTATGAAAAATGAGTTTTAATTAACTCTCAGGATTTTTAAAAATAATAATAGCTTACTTAACGATTTTCAAAATATTAATTTTTTTAATAATTTTAAAAGAGGGCAAAATGGATTTTTCTACCCCAAGCCCTCTTGTTTTTTTTATAAAATTCCCCAACACCCTTATTTCACCTTCACACTCCATACTTAGAACAAAAATACTCCATTGTTGAAGAAAGCTTCAAAGGTAATATTTTCTTCATATTTTCTTTATTTCTTGTCTTTTCTTTAAATCTTTTTAGGAAGATGATCCTATGCTATAATAAATCATAGAAATGAACTTTGATGATGAAAATATCTAGATTAAAACCTCATTTTGTGGAGCTTTAAAATTCAGCCCTTATGATTATTTTATATAACTAATTTTTGTTTCACTTTTTATTTATAAATTGTGTTATATCTAACTAGTAGGATCATGATTATATATTTTAATGTTATTTTAAAAATAAAAAATATTCCTTTATGGACCAGGTTATGGACGTTCAAAAAAAAAATTAAGTTGATGATTTAGTTAATTTAAGCATGTTTAATTTATGATGATTTAAGTATGATATTAATATTTTAAGATGATATTTAGAAGATGTTTAAGTAATTGTTGGAGAAAAATTAAAAGTAGTAGATGAACTTAAATATTTAGTGATTTTTGGTTTCTTTGATTTACCATTTTTGAAGATAAAAGCTTAAGGATTTGAGGATAGATTTTTATATGAACATAATCAGTTTTAAAAGTGATTTTTGAGGTTAAAAAGTGAAAATTTAGTGCTTAGAGTTAGAGAATCGGAAATATCGAATCGAGGGCGAAAAACAGCGAAATACACCCCGTCGGGGCCAATCGCCGGCCACCGGAGGTGGCAGCAGCACCACCGGCTGAGGGTGGACGGTTTTGGCAGTGGTGGAGGTGTAGGAGGGCTGCCATAGTGAGTAGGGTGAGTAGATAGGTTGGTAGGGTGGGTGGTTGATTGGTAGCTATGGATATTTATGGAAAATCGACCGATTTGACGTAAAGGTGATGATGAGACATGTTTTTTCTTTCACGCAAACCAATGATACTTTTTGAAAAGTCGATGTTAAGTATTAGGTTAGTAGGTTCGGGTTACGAGGCAATGAGATAACAAAGTGACGTAAAGTGATTTTTTTGGGAAACGTGAAATTTCGGAAGGATTTTCTTTAAAATTTATGTGGCAAAGATAATTATGAGAATTTTCGAGATGAGGTGTTATTTTTGAATAAGTAGAGTTTAAAGTTGACTTATGATTTTATAGTTTAAGGATTCGATTAATCAGAAATTTTATCTAAAACGGGTAGTTAGTCGATTAATTGTTTTTAGGTGATTAAATACGGATTAATTGAATTGAACTTGTCATGCTTTGACTTTGATTTTATGTTGACTTTGACCATTGACTTTGACTTTGAATTTTTGACTTTGACCATTGACTTTGGTCAACTTTCATTTTTTTAAGTTTTTAAAATGGAACTGAAAACCCTATTATTTTTAGGATACTTGACTTTATGGAACGTATTAGATATACTTAGCATAAGAGACTAAATTATTCAATAAGTATATAATTTGTCCTATGTCATTAAGTTGAATAATTTAATTGTGTTAGGTGCGGCGCAATCGGATACGGTCTCATACAATCAATTTCATCACTAGTATTCTATTAAACTTCAAAGGTGGGTAAACTTCTGATTTTGTAAGCATGTCGTATTGTTATACTATATTTGTCAACTCTTTATAACTGCTAAAATGTGCCTACGGGCTATTTATAAGCTGTCAACGGATGGGGGATGACCGTTCGGTGTCAAAAAAGGCCGAGAGCCATATGTAAGCTGCCAACGGGTGGGGGATGACCCCTCGGTGTCAGAAAAGGTTGAGAGCCATATGTATGTTGCCAACGGGTGGGGATACCCCTCGGTGTCAGAAAATGATTTTTATTGCATTATGATTATTTGACTTATATAGTGTAACTGCTTACGTTTCCCACTGAGTTTCACAACTCACGCCTTCAAATGTTTTTACATTTCAGATAATGATGATGAACCAGGAGCTGAGGCGTAGGGGTCTGACATCGTGGGACGTTGTTCTATATTTCCCAAATATTTAAAATTTCCTGTGTTTTGAGTAAAATAAATTATGGTGATGTAATATGAATTTATTAATGCGTAACTCTTATCAAACCATTATCACCTTTGTTACTCTTAAGTTTATTTAAGAAATTTTTAAGCCCACATTTTAGTATTTAAATTATTATTTTTCTTATGCTTCCGCAAACTATTTATAAATACTCAAGTGTACCACAGTGATGTTCCTAATCGAAATGGGTTAGGGGCGTTACAAACATCATTTGCGGGGGTGGCACAAGAACTCTGCGCGCTTCTCACTCGTTCAACCAAGCATTAATCTCATCTCTATCAATACTATCGTCCAAGGACATATTCGATGAGTCGTCAGTAGAAAGATCATCAAATAGTAGAGGCTCGTCTGGATAGTGACCGCTATTTGGACCAAAGTCTATCTTAGCAGCTTGTTTGGCAGTGAAAGTCGTCTCACAATTTTCAAACATTGTGAACCCATTTGTTCGGAAATAACGGTAGATGTTCGTCTCCTATACATTGCCAAAAAAATATGTCAGAAAATGCGAAATTCTTTTTAAAAATAAAACTTCAATAAAAATACACAAATAATAATAAAGTTAAATTTAACCTTCCGATCATTCTCCCAGTAACCAACAGTCACGTGTACTTTATTCCTATCCCCATTGAACTCAACCCATGGTAAATTTATAAACTCTTTGAACTAATTATATTGACATCATAGTTGATGGATTTTTTCTTTCATTTTATCAACACTGTAGTTCCGGTTCACTCTTGCGTTGAGTACCCCCGCTACCTCTGGGAATAGGTGGTTCAAACCGACCCCATCATTTAGGTTGACATGTTCCCTGCATAATCCAAAGAATATATTGAAGCAGTTGGCCTCATCTACGTCCATCCAAGCTTCGCCCTGTATGTTCCCTTTCACAAGTTGGTTTCGAGTCTTCACCATCGTGCCTAACATACACGCAAGATAAAAAAATATGGTTAAATTGACAAATTCACTGTTTCAGACGTAAAGAACTAAACTACATATATGCATGTTTCCATATATGGAATTTTTGTCAACAATAATTAAATTTGTTGCCTAAAGAAATAGTAAAGTCGTCAATGGCCTTTTTTGGTATAAATAGAAAGCTGAGTTATATTGAGCAAACTCAGAATGTAGGACCGTGTGTTTCCTCAATTTTATTCGGACCGTATGCTTTTTGGATAGAGCTTGTATAAATTTTTTGTACCTTTCTTGAAAGAGACAGTGCATGTGTTAGTGTGTGTTTGAAACTGATAAGGTGTTTGTGTGGGTGTTTGTGAACAGATTGTTAATTTATAGACTTCAATTCCAACACTCAACATCTCCACATTAACACAAGTAGGTGGCATTAAATAATTAGGCCGATCGAATGAGTTTGTTTATGAAATTGGAAATGGTGATGTTGCAGTTGATTTAAGTGGGTTGGTGTTTTATTAAATACATGCAATCTTTAAAATTTGGTAGGTCCCCTTAATTAATTCATAGTGGCTGACAACTTTTATGCTCAAACAAATCTAAATTCGGATATTCTGCAAGTAACTAGAGAATATATCTGCGTCAATATCTTTTGCTTCTGTCAGAAGCAATTTAAAGCATTTTGTAATGCTATATGCATTGAAGTTGTTAGGTGGCATTCATACCTTACTTGAGCATTGTACAATATCTTTGAATAACAAAAAAAAAGAAAAAAAAATTCACATTAACCGTCCAAGCTTTACAACCTCATGTGATTGAATTTTACATAGTGCATAAATCGTAATTCCATCATAATCGGAGACTTTACAAATCATACAAATAATTAGCAATAAATAATTGATTATCACAAATATTAACACAATGCACAATCAGTTGTCCTATTTTGCCAAAAATACCAGATTAAGATAACATTCAAACGTCGCTATATTCCATACCAGACAACAAGTTCGATATAAACACATTTACAAATTGACCAATAGTTTGTGGACCAAATTGCAAAAAAACTTGCCTTTTTTGCATATAGCATCAATACAACTTCATAAAGTGCTATAGTATGTTACCAGATGTTTGAGTCGTTCAAAAAGTGCTATTATAATAGCAACTAACCGATTTGCCAAAATATGATGCTAGTTAACGGTTTAGGCCAGCTTAACAAAAACATGTAGGAGACAAAAAGGTTCGACAATTGTGACAATCGTACGACTAAAGTTTTCCTTCGAGTATCATCTTTACCATCACGGCTTTGTTTTCATCCGATAGGCTGAAAAAGACGTCAATGTCCTTCGTCTTGTTGCCCAATTGAGTTGCAACAACTAGTTTCTCCTCGACCGACAGAAAGGCCATTGAGTCAAGAGCATCAAATATCGATTTTCATGGCGATGAAGCGTCTTGCTCTTAGCCAATTCGTTTGTAATTTCGCCCAACTTAGCCTCAGTTTTGCCACAAAATTTTTCCATAAAGATTTATAAAACGGTCTTCTGCTTCAGCTTTGTACTTTCATTTCTGCTTTGATTTACTTTTGTTGCTAGGACGACTATCACAGTTGTCGGAAGATGCGTGAGAAGCATCGTATTTTGTAGTTGGATTTTCAGGCGTACCTTCTTGTGGGGCAGATTCTTTGTTATTGTGTCCGGTCAAAATATCTTGGACTACTTCCACAAATCCTTCGACATTCTCCCCGTGGCTCGGTCTTTTCCAAAAATCTCACACCAATCCTTAAAGTAAGGCCATGACTTGTAGCGCATGGTCTTGGCATTAGGGTCAGACTGTGACATTGAAATTGGAAATGCTTACATTGTGCTTTACAAAAATATTAAAAATTAATCACAATATTATACTAAAATATGTAAAAATTACCTTCACATAGTTATTCCAAATTTCATCGTTCCTAACGAACAAAGGTATTGGATGAGTCAACCCAACCAAACCCTGTTCTCTCCAACATAGATCTTAATGAACCATAATCTTTCTTCCACACATGAATTTTGGAATTAATATGTGGAGATGCTCTTAAATTTATTTCGGGAAGAGCACCATCATTGAATTCTCTAGAATAAATTGGTAGCCATTCTTGAACCCGTTGTCACATTTATATCCCCTCACAACAAGTTCTTTCAAGGCGTGTAACAAGACGTATTCCTCTTGTGTTGTCCAAGTGCGCCTACACACTGTTGTTTTGCGTGTATGACCATTTTTTGGTGCACTCCCTGACGATTCCATTTGCTCTATCGAGTTGGACGTAGTATAAATAAAAATGTATACCAACATCTTAACAAGACCATTACAAATTTAAAGCATCGAATGAGGAGCATGATCTTTGCATCAATTAATAACGAAAGACAAATACAAGGTTCAGATTTACAAGCATCATTTCATATTGTAAGTAATAAATAACAATTACAAATACAAGGATCAATTAACAACAAAGTAGTCATCCAATTACAAATTGCTAAAATTATGTTCAATTGTCCAACACTAAAATTAACATTCCATTCATAGATTGAAATTTTGGGACGATACATTGACATTGCAAGATTATCGTGCCAATTAGTCCACGGTTGGGATGGTTCAACAGTGTCAACAATATCTTGGTCTACATTGGCGGATCCTGGCTCAACAATAAACTCAGGAAATTGATCCTCTAATGGATCGACGGCCATGGAAGTGCGAATAAAATTGTGCAATAGGCAACAAGCCATAATGATGCGATTTTGTGTCTTAATCGGATAAAATGCATTACTCCTCAGAATGGCCCAACGTCCTTTTAATAAACAAAATGTCTGTTCAATGATGTTTCGTGCTTTGGCGTGTCTTAGATTGAAAAGTTCTCTATAATTTTGTGGTGCTGAAGACCCAGATCCCCATTCATCCAAATGGTATCTAACGCCACGATAAGGTAGCTAAGAAACCCAGACAATTTGTGTAACCTAGGTCACACAAATAATAAGAACCTGAAACACACGGTTTACATTGCCTAATAATTTGTAATATTTATTAATTTGGATTGCCAAAGACTTATTTACGTAGTCTGTTATACATTTTACTCTTAATGAATTACTAACCATTAGGGACATTCAGACCATTAGTGCGAGTCACTGCATCACGCAGCACACAACTATCTGCTGCAGAACCTTCCCAACCACTGAAAACATATGAAAAGTTCATGGAATGATCACAAACACCAAGAACGTTTACAGAAATATTTCTTTTTCTGTTTCTATATCGGGGCTTATCAGGAAGCGAAACACGAACATCAATGTGCGTTCCATCTAATGCTCCTAAGCAACCCTAGGAAAAATAGGCATCATGTGAGGCAATTTGAACATGTAGTGGAAACTCAAAGTTGAGTAGTAAACAACACATACAAGTTTAATGCCACTTTCATTACCTTAAACCATTTCCACCTATCTTGTGCATTCCTCGACGAGGTTCATGAGTGACTAATAAGATGATATGAAGTCTAATCACCATTTCCAAGGCGAATTGAAATGTGTGCTAATGGTATAGCCTTAACGCTTGAAATCAAACTTAACGACTCTATTTTTTTTATGATGAGCAAGTACTGTCAAGAAAATAGCTACTTGCTCAGTAGTTTGTGCATTTCTCGTACGGAGAAGACCACCCATATTTTCCAAAAGAAAACACAATCTATGGAATGAATTTCTATCCATTCGTAGTTCAATACAAGTTTTATCATCGATGTTTATTAAGTCACGAAGGTGTTCTATTTGTTTTGGAACATGATCAAGCATTCTGTAAGCACGACGGTTTCGGCCTGATATGCGACGGCGACGGTGGGATCTCAAGTGTTTATCGTATAAATAAACAAGGAATAAGAAAGTCTTGATCATTGTCACAACCTCGTTTACAATCACTAACACATTAATTTCTTCTTCATCCACCTATCCCCTCCGTTGCCTTCAAATAATGAAGTTTATCATTTAGGCATGAATTTTTTATAATGTTTCAAATGCAACCTGTTTAAGTTGGCAATAACTAATAAGGACAAAATATTTTTTTTATTTTTTTGACTTAAATATTAATTCAATTTTTTTTGGGTAATAACAATTTTGGCACAATTAGTTCTACAAGAACACAAGATATATACTATCATATTTATACACACCAAGATTATCAAGTGACATGATAATTGATTAAATCGAAAACCTATAATACAAGTGTTTCTTGTTCTCAGTTATATTTTTCTTTGCACACAACTATACTTGCGCCCACCACGGTCAAGTCCAACTTACTTCTTTTTTAGAAAACAAGTCCAACTTACTTCTATTCACTATTAAATTATACAAAATAATATAATACCATTGATTAAACAACTAAATCCAAAGTCATAATTTGGAAGGTGTCAAAAATCACAACTACCTTCTTAAAACATATTCAAAGTAGAAAGAAGTTGAGGAAGCTCATGATTGAATCTCAGATTCACAAACAACTATGCATACAATGCAGAATAAAAATTATCCAGAACCCTTGTGTAGAAATTCAGAATGCAGGAAGATGTATACCATAATTATTTTCCAAAAAAACACACAAAGAATTGTAAATACTTCACCCAACAACTAAACTGTTGTTTACCATTTATCCAACCTCGAGACAAATTGGAAAAATAGCATATCAATGATTTCAATTGTCACCAAAAATTGCAATTACATCATACAACATAAACTCCATTATTTTAAATGAATGATGATCTTAAAATCAGAATTTGGGTGTTATTATTTAAACTGTTTGGTCTATTGAAGGAAAAATTGAGAAATATCATTTACCTAAAAATGAAAGCCAGTAAATTCACTACAATGTATGAACTATATGGATGGATAATTTGCAAGTTTTAATAAGTTTCAAAAATATTTTGAAGTTTATTCATCAAAAACTGTAGAACATGGCATAAAGCATGTCAAAAACTAAAGCCACTGATTTACCCATTCAACCTCACAACAATTAAATTAAATAAATACTGTTCATTCGGCATACACTAAAATAATCCGATACCAGATGCTCGACTCCAAAAATGAAACAAGGAAGTGGAACCTTACAAACGATTACCACTGTTTGGACCCTTCAAGCACGACAATGGATCTTCCTATGATGAACAAAAGCAAACACTGTGGATTTACAAGACAAAAATCTTGATGTACAGAAATATTGGGGAAAAAAAACCTAGACAGGAAAAAAAATTGCCAGATTTTTTGAAATCTTTCAGCAAATCGTAAAACTTTCACATTGTTGATGATTCGTGTACGATATAATGCCTCATTGTAAAGAAAATTGAAGATAGTAGAAGAATTTCCATACGATGAAATCGAAGAAGCTGCTTACCTGAGATGAGAGATGCGAGCGCTAGGGTTTTCTGAGGGGAAAGAGAAACATTTTTATATCTAGCATTTTGGTAATCACTTGAACCTGTAGGGGTAAAATGATTCTTTTATAAAGAAATATAAGGATATAACAGACATTGTAAGTATTGGGCCCAATTGTGATTACATAATCCCACCTCTTGAGGTGGGATAAATAATCAATTGAAAGGAGGATCCATATCCCAGCCCGACAGTTATTCACGGGCATTAATCAAACTTTCCGAACAAAGGTTTATGATGGATAAGTCATCCAATCATGGGCAATCCAACTTCCCAAACGAGAATTCTCAAAAAAAAAAAAAAAACTTCCCAAACGAGTCGTTAGCTGAATATTTATGACCAAGCTGAAGCAAATGAATTCTAATTTAGTGGTATTACATTTGGGCCGTATCTATGTGCGAAACAACCCAATTAATCAGCGTGCTTCGTCCGAACCCCACCAGGCCCACTAGGGTTTGGCCCGAAAAAGAGGTATATAAATCGTTGTCAAATTTACCAACCCGAAACCCTAGTCTTTCATTTCTACTACGATCAGCAGATCGGACTAAGGAAATCATGGTGCACGTCTCGTTTTATCGCAACTGTAAGCATCCGTAGCCTCTGCTCCGAACAAACAACAAATTAGTTCATACATTGTGAAATATCTGTATGCCTGTAATTAATATGACTGCAATTGTGTGTGACTGTGTATAAGCATGGTCATTTGTGCATTTGATGATTTATGCTTGTTTTCCTTCTGAATATCTGATCGATGTTATGCTTTGCAGTTCCTGCTTCTTTTCGAGAATGCTGAGTTTTAAAGTTTGTATTTATAGTGTACGTTTTTGAGTGATTTTTCTGCTGCTAATTGGAAAAGTATTCCTTTTTCTCGTTTCGGAAATTTATATTATCTTTAAGGTTAAGTTGTGATTTTCGTTTATTTGCAGCTGATAAATCATAGTGCCGTAAAAAGGAAAACTTTTGGAAATTAGGATCATTTGCTGCGCGACCTAGAAATAAATTATCGGGCTGCCTTGTTAATTGTGGAAAGTAATTTGAGAATGTTGTTTTTGCAATTTTTCTCCTATGCTAAGTCATTTGAAATGTAGGATCATTCTGGGCTTGCTGCAAAGATGAATTATTCTTTGTATTACATTGTTGTATCAGATTTAATATCTAAATTGTTTGTGAAAGGGGATGCTTATGTCAGCTGGACCTTTGATCCTTTAAAGCATGAAAGAATGCTTCTAGTAGCATTTCTTGCAGTTGGATTTATGCCTTTGTTATTCGTATGTGCTTACAGATGGGAAGACTTTTAGAAGCCTCGTCGTCCCTATGAGAAGGAGCGACTGGATGCTGAGCTAAAACTTGTTGGAGAATATGGTCTCAGGTGCAAGAGGGAGCTGTGGAGGGTTCAGTATGCACTGAGCCGCATTAGAAATAATGCTAGAATGCTTTTGACTCTTGACGAGAAGGATCCTCGTCGTATTTTTGAGGGTGAAGCCCTTCTGAGGAGGATGAACAGATATGCGCTGCTCGATGAGAGCCAGAACAAGCTTGATTATGTCTTGGCCCTCACTGTTGAGAACTTCCTTGAACGCCGCCTCCAAACTCTTGTTTTTAAGGCGGGTATGGCCAAGTCCATTCACCATGCCAGAGTGCTTATCAGGCAAAGGCATATCAGGTATACATGATAACTCAGTTTATAACTCCCAATGGGCCTTAGGTTCCATAACCATTATGTTTCACAAATTGGCATAGCTTGTTTTGAGAATTAATATCTTGACTACCATGTTTATGAATGCATACACAGTTACACACACCTCTATATAGATTCTCCATTAAAAGTTTCATATATTAGACTGTGCCAGATGGGCGGTGTCAGGTCCCTGCTAAATGACTTGATAATGATTTCTTTTAATTGAACTGTATTGAGCTACATTCATCTATATTAGGGCTATGCGTGCATCAGAATATTTATTTTTGTTGTGCTTGAAATACTTATTATGTACATTCCACGAGTAAATGCTTTTGTGGACAGTCCTGTTTTGTTCTGGTTTACTGCAAATGTGAAATCAATTAGATTGCGCCATCAGAAATTGACAAATCTGAGTTCTTTCTCAAGGCATTGGAATCAACCCGCAAGTGTGTTGTGGTTACCCGTTATTATCTATTTCCCTTGATAATAATGTTTTTATTCATCAATGAGTTTTTGTACATGCTAATGTCAGCCGCCCCTATATGCATCACGTTTTTTGCCATTAATTCATCATTGATCATAGTTATAACCATCCTGTGGCACTTCTGTCAGAATGCAGTTTCCCAATTTTCAGATAGTTGATGCCCGAGTATCTATAATAGAAACACTATCCATATTTTTGGAAATTCTGCAATCTAGAAGCTGAATGCTTTTTTCACCTACTCATGTTACCTGCAGGGTTGGAAGGCAAGTTGTAAATGTGCCGTCCTTCATGGTGAAGGTGGACTCACAGAAACACATCGATTTCTCTCTCACAAGTCCATTTGGTGGTGGCCGTCCTGGTAGAGTGAAGAGAAAGAATCAGAAGGCAGCTGCAAAGAAAGCCTCTGGTGGTGATGGAGATGAGGATGATGAGGAGTGAGAGGTGTAGTTTGTTTATCTACGTAATGATTATGATAGAAATCAATGTTATCAGCGTTTTTGGTTAGAGATATTCAGATTTAGAATGATTTATAAGCTTTTGGCACGCTCGTATAACTAGTGATGTCTATTTTTTGTTTTTATGCCCGGGTTGAACTTTTTTTACATCTTGTTCAAGACAGGTTTTTCAATTCACTGTAAGAATTTTTCTGATATTCTACCTGTGAAATGCACTAGTTTCCGTCCATTGTTGCATATGTTATTTGTGTCATGATCACTTTTGTAGTTGATTATGCAATTTTTTAAGTGGCGTATAATTTCCGATTAATATAGCTTGTTGAAATCGAACTCTAATTGTTCTGAGATTGTAACACGTATAACGATATGGCATAAAAGTGGAGGCATCTATCTTTTTGCATATATATATATATGTATGTTTTAGTCGGTCGGAGTTTACCTGCCGTCCAATAAAATAGAACTCCAATGCACGACCGACCTGGAGCTTGCAAAACCACTTTTAGAAAAGAGATTGGAAGGGTTTCTCTGCGTACTCCAATCACATTAGGAAAAATCACATTAGGAAAAGTGTGAGTAACCTGAGGCATACTCTTTCATGACCCATTTATATAACTTGTCAATCTATTAAATTGGGCTTGTCACTTTTCGTGAGCTTCAAGTCTCAAGGCAATCAGTTCGAGAGGACCATAGATTCTTAGTTATGACCCATTGAAATAGGTTCTAGAGAGGCCCATAAATCAATAGGTTAACCATGTATCTGTAGGTCGGCCCATTCTTGGTCCACTAGCTCGATCCAAGGGCTCTTAGAATCAATTCAGGCCTAGAGGTCGGCCTTTGAGCTAATAGTTCGGCCCAAAAGGTCCTTAAGTTCACTTGTCTTGCTAACTTTTCTTTTGGGTTTTGATTGGTCTTTACAGCTTGGGCTTGACTAATTTTCGTTGACTTCTTGACCAACTCGGCCCATCAGATTATCTCAAGCAGGTCGGCTCGCAAGGCATCCACTTGGACATCGGTATCCTATTATAGGTCAGCCCCAACTAATTTGGGCCCATTTATTAATTTGGCCCATTAAGGGGTTTGGCTTTCTCCTCCTTTAATAGGTCGACCATTTCTCGGTCCCCATCAATCGCCTCCCAATTATGTCCCGAGGTGTTTAAAACACGTCGAATATAATTGCTTTGACTTTACCAAGGCTAGGGATGGCAATGGGGTAGGTTTGGCCAAACCCGGGACCCGCCCTGCCCTGCTCCAAAATCCACCGGGGAGGGTCTAGGCCCGCTAGACCCGCCAATATATTTTTTAATTGCAATATTTTTTTTTTTGTTTTTGTGGCCAAATTTTCAAAAACAATCAAATGTCAATACGTAAAAAGAAAATGTAATTATGAAATTATTATAACTACATTTTACAATTATTTAGCTACTATTAGGATTATTTTTCAAAAACAAACTATTATTAGGATTTTGCAATATAACTCAAATAATACTCAAAATAAATATTCAAAGTACAATATTACAAGATATTTTTTTTTTAAAATAAATTACAATATTCCAAGAAAATCAATATAACACACAAATCTAAAAGTAAAGAATGGAAAATATCTAAATACATATTAAAAATATAATAAATATTAAGATGGCGGGGCGGGTCCTATTGGATCGGGACCCACCCGATCGGGTGGGTTTTGTATTTTTAGACCAGGGACCCGTTTAATCTTAGGATCTAAACCCGCCCGATGGAGGGGGTTTGATGCGGTGATCTAGTGCTAGGGTTTCTTACCCTTTCGGTTCACGCCCATTTCAGCCATAATGGCATCCTTTCAACTCACAAGACGTCTTTTCTTCTCCCGAGGTTGTCTTTAGATCGTTGGATGAAATTCAAATCGACGGTTTTGATCATCTTCCTCTTAGTCCTCCTCATTAAAAAGGGGGCATCAAAGATAAAAGGGGCAAACATGGGGGAACCATATTACTTTTACAAATCTCACTTTCTTCTCCCTTCCGAGGTGATTTCCGCCAACCCTAATTCTCTTTCATCCCCTTTTTTCGTTCTCCTCTCAACTACGTATTTTCTCCTTCTTTCTCCTTTATTTATTTTCTTATTATAATGACTTCTTCTACCTCAACCCATTCGCACTTTATATAATCTGAGGACTAAGTGAGGTGGTCCGATGAAATAGGTTTATCTCAGATTAGGGAGAATACCTCCGAACTATCTGATCCTAAGACTACATTCGGAGGGAAGTATTCCCTATATAAAAATTAGGAAACCGATCTACAATGCTTCTCCAGACGAGAACCATAGTTTCTCCGATACTGATGTGATAGCTGAATCTCTCTATATTCAAGAAATACCCACATTCCTTCCAACTTTAAATTGATACTCCCGAGCTATAGATAAAACTTACGGATGGTTGTCTTACTTTCTTTGTAGGGAATTAAGTTCCCAATCCACGCCTTCATGACCGATGTATCGCTTATGTATAATGTTCCGCTTTAACCAACTTACCCCTATTTCCTTTAGGAATATGGTAGGATTCTTGATAGTAACTAAATATTTAGACTTCACTCCTTCTCCCGAGCTCTTTTGTTCTCTTTTGCAAGTTAAATCTTCAAGTTCGAAGGGCCTATTTTATATTACTACTCGAAGTGATGCCAATTTTCTCGGAAAATACCCAATCTCTTGTTAGAACAATATTTTATTTTGATTTTGATGATTTCATATAAATGAGTTTTATTCCAAAACAATATTTTAAAAGTTGTCCAAATACTTCAAAATACTTTATTTGTTTTTTACTAAGTTTTGAAGTCTTCTTGAACTTTATTTTTGACAAAAATCGGACATCTTCTCTGGTGAAGAGGTCGACTAGTTGCTCTAGTAGGAGCCGTACATGTGAGTGTTAAAGAATCAAACATAACAAAGAGGATTTTTGGAGGAGGGGCTAGGTGCTTGAAGAGTTGAAATATTTGCCTTTTCTTTCTCGCGTTTCTCGAGTGAATGGTCACTATCCATAACGCAAGCGACCGATCGCCCTTGATGCCATACTGTGTCATAACTTTATTCAACGGTTTAATAATTCGAATTTTCAATATAGCAATCGGTCGCTATAATCTTTTGACAAAAAAATCTATCCGTTACAGAAATACTTCTTAGCAAATTAAAGCTTTATATTTATGACCATTTCTTCGAGTTGTTTTGATCCTTCTTTTGTAGACGAAATTCAAATTGGATGCTTTGATCTAGTCGCAAAATATCTCTGGTAGAAAAACAAGCAATCCCCAATGTTGGATGCGAGAAAAATAACAAAAATTAGGGTTTAAAAGTGCTAGGAAGTAAAGTTGTTCGAAAATATGGGCTCCCCAAGTTTTATTTATAAGTTTAGAGTCCTATACAAGGTAAAGAGCCAAAAAACGCTAAAAAAAAATCCAAAATTTCGTGTTTTGCAAGTCGTCAGTATGCGTCTCACAAGACGGCGCGCACTCTTGCAAGACAAAGTTGCGCTTACTCGTACCGTGCGCTTGGATGCATGCTTCTTTTGGTGTCTTCTTACGAATTGTAGCTCTATCTCTTAGCTTTCCATAGCCACTTGCATGACCTCACTATCAAGTTTCTAGAGATAGTTATAACCAAAATACTAAGACGTATCATTTCTGAAATCTCATCACTTGATTTCCGCTTTCACATGATTTTAACTTATCCAAACATCTTCATTTACATTTAGTACAAGAAATGGACATTGTAGAACTCTCTTAACTTTCTAATGACATAAGAATCGTGTCAATTGATCTTCGGATGAAAAGTTATGTTCCAAATACGAAGACTGCCGCAGTTGCACGAAATGACTTTTTGACGTTTCTTGCTCCAAAACTTGTTTTTTCCATCAAAACCTATAAAATCAATAAAATAACACAACATAATACTAAAACATGCAATATGAAAATAAAACAAGCCAAAATAATGTATAAGTCATCACAAAAACACACACAAAAACATGTAAAACAACTCCTCGTGGAGGTCCTAGTAATTAACCTCCTAAATTTAAGACCGGATGGGATGGCCTTACCCGGCTAAGATCCCAGGTGGGATAATCGTTTCCGGCTAAGACCCAGGATGGGAGGGACCTTCTCATGGAGGTCCTAGTAATTAACCTCCTCCCGCTAAGACCGAAAGGGATGGTCTCACCCGCTTAAGACCTGGGATAGGATGACCCTTCCGGGCTAAGACCACGGATGAGAGGGCCTCTCATGCGGAGTTCTATTAATTCACCTCATCCTGGCCAAGCCGCGGATGGGAAGGGCCTCCTCACAAGGAGATCATAGTAAAAATTCTTCCTCCTCCCCTAGACCCGGGAGGAGGGGCCTCCTCACAAAAGTCCCCATAAGTGAGTTCTTCTCCATGATGAGAATGCGTAAGAAAAAGAAAGGCGAAAATGATTAACACATGTGGATAAGAGATCAAATGCTAAACCAAATGTTATGGAAGAAGCTCGAGAAGGGGCACCCCACCAAACTCCCGGGAGGTGCCCCATGAGCTCCACAAGGGTGCCTCCTCCAGTGCTTCGGAAGGATTCCGGTAAAATATTCCTCCCCAACAAAGATGTACAAAGAAAAGAAGGCGAAAATGCTAACACACATGGGAATAAAAAGAACTCGGAGAAATCTCCAAAAGGACACTCCTCCAAGCTCCAAGAGGATGCTTCATTGAAGCTCGGGAAGGTGCTCCCACCAAGCCCGGAAGGAATGATGCAAAACACAAGTATCTTCTTACCACCTGCGAGAAGAATTGAAACTTCCGAAAGAAAAGGTTCATCTTTGTAAAAGAAGAAGTCCCACGGATAAGGTATCAAAAGCTAAACTCCGAAGAAGAAGATGAAGGAACGGGGAATGGAAGAAATACCAAAGTTCGAGATATGACTTGAGACACACGAAAAACTAGGAAAAAAGGCGGGAAAATCGCAAAGGAAAATGGGTTGGGGGCTTGAGATGCCCCCGGGGGGCGCGCCTCCTCCATAAGGAAGGGCACCGGGGACGCGCTCTTGTGGCCACCCGGGGGGGTGCGGCGGGGTGTCTTGTCCACCCGAGGCAGGCACTCGAGGCGTCTCTCACGCCCATGGTGTTCTCATCCACCTCTCCGCTGACACACTCCAACTCTCCATGGACTCTCACCTCACCTCTTACCTCACCTCTCACCACAACTTTCAAGAAATTTCCTAAGTCTTCTACAAAGCAAAAATATCAAAGTTGAGAGGTGGTAAGAGGAAATTTACTTTTGGAAGACATGGTTAAAGGCTCTCTTTTCAAGCGCCCTCGTGCAAAAAAAAGCCAAAGATCCTCCGAAGGCAAGACAAGAGGCGAAAGAGAACAAGCCGGATCTGATACGGTCTAGCTCCCGCTTTGATCTCCATTCTCTCGCAAGACGGAGCTTGGGGCTTATGTTGGGGGCAAAAACAGTATTTAAGGAATTAAATATATAATTCATTTTATATATTTTTATTTAATATTATTTGCCCAATTAATTCTTAATAAATAACCCAACCCAAATGAGTCCGAGTTTGGTCCATCGGCCAATTTCTCCTACACGGCCCATGGGGCCCATCTCCCAGGTATAAAAAGGTTCCTCCTATTATCTGTAAGTTAATTAATTCATTATTCTCCTACACATTTATTATACAGTATTCGTTTACTGCTTATTCTCTCGTTCACCATGCTGACTTGAGCATCGGAGGGGCCTACCTGGGACAACCCTGGGGCCCTTTAACGTTTGCGCGTGAGTGCATGCAAGTTCCCAGTCAAAGAATTTTCCAGCTCAAGGAGAAGAATACGAGAAGACTTCCCGGGAAGAGGAATGGCGTGAAGACTTTCTCTCTCGGAAGAGGATTTTGGTCAACCACATTGACTTGGGTGATTCCGCACTAAAAACATCATATATATATATCATATATATATATATATGGGGAGGATCAAGTGAGACCATCTAGGTGAGATACAATGGACTAATCTCAACCATCCCCCACTATTAATCAATGGGTGTGATTTTATGGATAAAAAAATATATTAAAACATTTAATCTAATCAACATAAGGGTAATAAGGTAAAATAACATAACAAGATAGTTACAAAAATGGAAGGAGATTAGAATCAAATCCCTTTCTCTCTCCTACAATCTTAAATTCACGTGTTCCTCCCCCTCTCTCTCTCTCTCTCTCTCTCTCTCTCAGTTCCTCCATTAACGCAACACAAGAAATTTATCTTCCTACACACTATTAACGTTTCTGCATATTTTACAAAGAAAAAAATGTGAAGAAACACTGCATAAATTACTATAAGAGATTGCATATTTGAAACCATGCAGCAAACATCAACTAACTATAGATTATCTAGAAGGTATTTATATAGTGTTAAAAATTAAAAATACAGTGCACATACCCAACTATGCAATGTATCATAAACTATGCAGCAAAATCAACTAACTATGCATTATATAGAAACTATCTATGTAGATAACTAAATATGCAGTACATTATGTAACATCCCATTTTCTTAATTTCCAAAAGCAACATCCGATTTTCATAATTAACTATGCATTATGTAGAAACTATTTATGCAGTGTAGAATAACTAAATATGCAGTATATTTTATTCAACTATGTCTTATTGTTGTAAAACAGTGCAACAAAAACAACTAAATATGCATTATTTAATAGTTAGTTAAACAGCAGAAGAACCCTAACTATGTAAAATAAAAAAATTGGAAAAAATCGCTTACTTAATTAACGCCATTAAATCGATTATAATCTTACCAATAAAACGGTTACAAAAAAGTCAAACATATTAGAAAAACTTATGGGATAATTGACTTGAATTACAAAATTACCTTAAATGAGCGAAAATAAGGGAAAATTAAAAAAAAAAGCTGAATTAATTACATCCCTTCATTTTTTAAGATCAATGGGTAAGATGAGTCCACATTGTCTCACCTAGAGAGAGTGGTCTCATTTCAACTAAATTCATATATATATATATATATGGATTGGTTCAAATGAGACCAAGCCCTTTGGTAAGAACGTAAGACCACATCTGACCATTGGATTTAATAATCGATGGTTGATTTTACTCCTAATTTTAAGCATAGGCTCCTCATTTAGGGGCATTAGGGTAGTTTCGTTCTAAAATTCTAAGGATATGTTTGTAATTATATTTGTTATGATTTGGTAACAAAAAAATTATCATATCCAAGTCCCGCGATTTTGGGGTCAGTTTATTTTCAAATTTGTGACCGTCCTTTCAGTTTTGAACCCACGAACTCACATCTCTGCAACTTGCGAAATTTCTTTTTCTTCAATAGGGTGTGGACCATCTTCTTCTGTATGAATTTCTCAGCGGAGTTAAGGTATGTCTTCGGTTTTTTGTTCGAGTTGATGGATTCGGTTTTTTTTCCGGTGAGATTGCTTTAATTTTCGTGGGTAATTTACTGAATTTTCTCGGGTTTCATTTTTTGGTTATTATTGTTGAAATGTGTTCTTATGTTGTTTTTATCTCTTTTGCATTCCCCTATTTTTCATATTTCTTCTTCTTTTGATTTCTCGTTGTTTTTGGAATTTATCCCCAATGTTGAATTTTTTTTACATGTGTGTTTATCTGCACCTTTGTATTATGAGATTACTGGTATAGGTTTACGATGTGTTATATTTCGTAAATTAGGTTTTTTCAGGGCACATATGATTATGCAGTTTTAGAGTATATATTTTGTATATTTAGGGTTGATATTTTTGTATACAATGTGTAGTGGTTGTTATTTTCTAGTGTATGTTGTATATGAAGATGTATATATATTTTATGATATATTTTAAAGTCTAAATTTTGCATATTTAGTTATGTAATAATATATACTTAGTTATGTAATAATGTATACTTAGTTATGCAAAATTGTATACTTAGTTATGTCTGTGTATACTTAGTGTACATATGCATGCATAATTAGTTATGTAATAATATTTATTTAGATGTGTTTTATTGTATACTTAGTGTATATATTTCGCATATTATTTTTTTGTATATAAGACTTGGTTCTATATTTTTGCAGGCTTTTTTTTCAAGTCTTATTAATTAAATAGCCAAAACTAAGGGCAAAGAGGGTGCGATGGCCGAGCCGATGATGTGAGGGGAAGAGGGCGAAAGTGGTCCGGTGGTCCGGGGGGTTCCACCTAAGAGTTCGTGTCAAACGTTATCCAGAGGGTCGAACCCTAGGGTATTAGTCAAAGCATTGAGATTATGTATATTTAAATATGCACTTGAAGTATTCGACAATAATAATCCTTCACACGTAAAATGAGACGGATAGTATATGGAAGAAGCCAAAAAATTTTGGAATGGAAAAAAATCATAGTATTGTTTATTGGACACTTTACTATGTATATTTTGTTTGTTTATTTTTGTATATTTTGTCTATTATGTTTGGTTGATTTGTATTGGAGTCGTGTATACTTTACTTTGTAGGAATATATGTACATGTTTGGATGATATTTTGGATTCTAGTTATTAAGGAACATGACATGTATTGTCTGTTTTAATTAATATAATTTTGCACTTTTATGTACAAATTGTCCAAATGGTGTTCGATTACAATAATATTGTATATGTAGTTCTGCATTTTTCATATTTACACAAGATTATGCATATTTAATTATTGCCTCTTATTGGTCCAGATGTTTTTCCAATAATATTATATATCTAGTTATAGAATTTTGCATATTTACACATGAGATTATTTATATTTAAATATTATGTCATTTATTAGTCCGTGATGTTGCATATGTAGTTAACTTCATATAATGTATATTTAGTTTGCGATAAGATAAGATTATGTATATTAGACATAATTTGCCTTTCTTCGATTTGCTAATGTATATTTAGCATCAAATAATGTATATTTAGTGTCTTTGATGTTGTATATATTACATATATATGTTGTATTTCATATATATTGAGAGATGCATACATAGTATCATATTATGTATAGTATTTTGCAAATTTATGGAATAAACGCAATTATAATTCGACATGTGGAATTGAAATCAACAACAAATACACATTGTTCTCAAGGTTTAATTATTTCGGAGGAGTCTTTGGTGCGGGTTGGGCATGTCTGTTGTTATGTGTTCTAAGCTCACCACATGTCCCATATTTTTTTAAGTTTTGTGCCGCTTTTTATGGCTTTCTCTCTCACTTCGATTATGCTTTTGACGACTACCACTCTTTTTGTTCTTGGCTTGCTTCAAAGGTGGTAATATGGAAATGTCCAATTGTGAAGTTGAGTCAGATGAGTTTCCATTATTATTGATCGCTTATGGCTACGTAAGTTTCACGTTGTTCCTCCAATAGCTTAGCTTTTTCATTTGCTACCAGGACGTGATAAATTTGACAATTTTCCAATCTTCCAGGTGCAAGACCAATGCGGTGGGAAAATTTGACCACATAGTGTTCGATTTTTTTTTGCGGCCTCGATTCCTCCGGAAATTGGTACATGTGTCCATTTTTTGAATGTGGAATAAACGAGGTTGCTTTCATCCAACATGGAGCTAAATATGTAGTCGACATAGTAGTCGCATTTGCTCAAACAACTTGCAATCGCATTTTGCGGATCCATCCATCTTGCATTTTGTCACTTGAAAACCCCATTTGATTGATCTTTTATTGTGTATGAGCTTTGTGTATTGTCATTGATTTGTATAATGCAATTGTAAACACGCTTCTTCAATTTCTTGCTCACTTCATAAAATACGGTATGCGTGTACACTAAATATGCATGCTTTTGACATCGATTGTTCAACTTATCGAGTAGAATGGCGTTGGGATACTATTGCGCTCTCGAAATGCATTACAAATTCAACCAAGTTTGATGAGGATTTGTAAAATTACCAAACCAACTATTTGTGTTTTCCGATCTTGATGTAGCTTTTTGATCCACTCATGGTCACGTCTCTAAAATATGGGAGGATCCTTCGCTTTATCTCATACATAACTTTGAACCATGGATGTGAGGTTAGGTTGAAGTCATTCATAATTTCGTGCCATTGTTTCTCAAATTCCGATGTTGTAATGTAGTTATCCCACACGATTGAATTAAGCCCATTGATGAAATTTTATCCTTGAATAGTTTGTGGACCGACTTTGACATTAACTTTCTACATTATGTGCCACATACACAATATGTGTTTTGCCTTCTTGAAGATCGATTGCATATTACATTTTTCATGGTCGGGTCTTGATGCATCACTATATAATATGGTTCTTGACCCACAACCTCTAAGAATCGATTGAACAACCATGTATACAACTCGCATCCTCTTTCAAAATAAGTCCAGTGCGCAAATGTTACACACCTTCGATGGTTATCTACTCTAGTAAATGGAGCGAACACCATTTTATACATGTGCAACAATGTTATTGTTAGTATACTGATTTACATAACTATATAAAATTTAAGATTATAAATATACAAAACTCAAAAGTTCTTGATATGCATTATGGATTAGAAACTTATAAGAATATATGTATTATGTATAAAAATATATGCATAATTTACAAGGATTATATGCATTATTAATAAGGATTATGTACATTTTTATAAAGTATATTTGCAATTTAGAAGGATACAAGTTTTTGAACTTTTCTATACAATAAGATAATTAGATATACATTATTGCAATGATATATATGCAAGACAAAGTTATTGTTTTTTCGATTAAATACATTACCTATTGGTATTGTATGTAGAATCAAAGGATATTACATCACAAACGCGGCATAGTTCATTATAGATGCTTTGTGTCCCTGAAAAAGAGTCGTGTCAGTTGTTCATCTTAAATCAACATCATAATCGAATATCATCCTCGATTTGCTACTTTTTGCCTTAGGAATATGTTTATCACCAATTGTGCATCCGCACTACATATGTATGTTTTCAAGTCTCGTTTGAAATTTTTAAAATCAATTTTCGTGGCTCCAACTGCGAAAATACGCCCACCATTTCTCTGTACAACTCGTGTTATTTCGCACTCCCAATGTTCGCCTTTGTGCAATTTACGATAACTTACTCGGTGCCCGAAAGTTTAAATTCATATTTACTTTTAGAAATTATCGTGTTTGTCGGTATCGTCCGGGATGACTGTGTCATTTTTCAAAGCTTTTTTACCTTATACGGCTGAGCAGTGTATTTAAAAATACAACGTCCATTGTACCCAACTCGGTTTGAAACTCTCTTGCGTGTTCCCCCGCTTTGTGATGCTTTCATTCATTCATAAGTTTCAAAGCATGTGTGTTTTTTAGTGTTCTTGAAGCCCTTGCAAACCACATATTGCACACGAATTTCATCCTTCTTGAATTTCTTTGTAGTGCTCCTTCTAGTGTCGGCATTTGACGTACCATATAATTCTTGTAAAACGTATTTCGGCTTTCCAATGTATGGAAGCGCATGTCGACACATGGAATTTTTCTTGATACACTTCTAGGATCCAATATTTGTTGATCCTGGTGAGATTTCGAGCCTCGCCCAACATAAATCATGTTTGTGCGGTGCTTGATCCGGTAAAAACACAAATTTTACATACTAAATATACAAATATTTTAACACTATACATGAGAACATTAATATGTAGTATCGTGGTATAAATTACAAGGACCATTGCCTATTATTCTCATAGTTTCCAATATTGTGTTCTTACATATACACATTAACAAAACTATATATGCAATATATGTGTACTACGTTATATCACTAATGTATTTGATTGTCGTTAGTTGAGAACATTTTATACATAATGATTACTCTAAGTATACAATCTATCATTTGTAATTATGCAAAATCGCTATTGTAAATATGCGAGGGAAGATTAACATTGCGAAATTGAATCTCAATGTCATAAACTTTGTACATACTAAATACACAAATATGGAACACTATACACATAACATTAATATGTAGTACACATGGTACAAATTACAAGTATCATTGCCTAATGTTCCCATAATTTTCAATATTTTGTTCTGCGTATACACAATCACATTAACAACATCAGTATATGCAATATCCTTATACTAAATTAGCATATCGAGAAAAAAATTGATTATTGTTATCTGAGAACATGTTATACAGAATAATTACTCTAAGTATACAATATATGCATTGTAATAATACAAAATCGTTGTGGTAAATACACAAAAGATTAACATTGCTACGCGGTGTAAAGTTTTGATTGTTCAATAGTGTATGCGTTTGATCCAAATATTTTGCAAGAATTAGTGGTTAGTGATTACCTTCATTCGAAGGATTGTGGAGTGGAATTCTGGTTTTGTGACATCGCAATTTTGATTTTGTTGAAATATATGACGATTTTCACCGTGTTGTTTGATGAATAGTTCTTCGATATGTCGGTTTCAATTTTTGATGATTTTCTTGGTAGGAATGAAGATTTGTACCAATGTTGAATTGGTTCTCTATTTTTGCAGGTTTATGGCATGAAGAGAGGGAGAAGGAGAGTGGTGATCGCGTGAGTTTAGGAGATGGATCAAAACATATTTTTTCCTTAAATGTAGTTAGCGGTTATTTAGGTCTAATTTTTCGATTCCAATTATACCCCTGGATGGTTTCCCCTCATTTTTTAATGCCGCAAAATTTTCTTAGATCTTAGCCTTCCATTATTTTTTGTTGGATGGTGTAGATGTGATCTTACGTTTACCTATGGTCTCCATAGATCTCATCTATATATATATACATATATATATATATATATCTTTTTTGAAGAAATTCACAACAATAATTATTCATTCAATAATTATTGGATTGTAATTTTTACGTACAACTTATTCACAAATTTTATCAAATAGTTATGATTATTTTATCGAAAAGATTTTATTAACACAACTTTAATATTAATATTTAATATTTTCTCACCTACATTTTTCTTCTTGTAAGGAGAATTCAAAATCCTTCTTGTTCACTGGACAGCATTCTCCTCAACATCCTTTCTTTTTGAGATGAGCAAAGTTTGGATTACGTTTGAAATGACACAAACCCAAGAATCATGATATAATACAAAAACAAAAAAGATATAATAAATTGCCTAAGCAAAACGACACAAGTTACTTTATTTTGTACTATTAGAAAATTTAAAGGTATATATTTACTTTTACTCATTTTTATCATATTTTCATTTTCAAAAATTATAATATACCTATAAACACAGTTTTAGATCATTTAAAAAAACTCACATCTTTTCATTCAAAAACATCATAATACAATATAGAGTAGGTCTCTTGTAGCAGAACCGTCTTACGGGATCCTATTCCGTAAGACGGATCCTCCACCCCAACCGCCCCGCCGCTTCCAAATGGCGCCGCCACGACCGCACCTCTTATTTGAAAAAAAAGCTCCACGGTTGAGAATTGATCCGCAACATTAATAAGACTTAAGGTGGTATTCTAACCTGCACACAACTAATACTTATTTTACAATTTTAGTACAATAATTTATATAAACTCATTCATAAATACACTGATAATTAAAAAAATTAAATTCACCTATAAATGTAAAGTAAGAATAATCAACCTGTCTATTAAAAAACATGATACATTATCTCAATAAATGAATACTTATAAAAAGTGTTACTTTAACTACATCATATTTATTTTTATTTTTCCTCTTTTTTGTTCATAGTTTGTAAGCGTATTAAAAAAATTGATACTTTATCTCAACAAACGGATACTTTTACTTATAAAAATATTACTTTAACTATATCATATTTATATTTTATTTTTCCTTCTTTCCTTCATTTTAATTTGTGACTATATTAAAAAAACAGATACTTTAAATCACGAAGGAAAAATAAATAAGACAGAGCTAAAGTAACAACTTTTAAGGAAAGTAAAAGTATTCATTTTAACGATAAAGTATCATGTTGTTTTTAATCTGATCGCATATTAAAAAATCATTAGATTGAAGTATCACAAATGTATCATATTTAACATCAAAAGATTACTATTTAAAAGCAAAGTATTAATTTTTCAATGGTAAAAAAACATTAGCTGTGAGATTAGAATGAAAGTACATCAAAAAATTTATTTTTTAAATAATGTTCACCTTAAAGTATCATATTTCTTACTCAAAAGATATCAATATTTTTCGGATAAAGTATTACTTTTTATTTAATTTAAAATTTTAAAATGTCATTTGCTCCATCATAAAAGTATCATATTTAATATCAAATGTCACTATTTCCAACATTAAAGTATCAATTTTTCAATTCAAAAAACATTAATTTATGACATTAGAATGAGTATATCAAAAATCTTATTTTTTGAATATGTAAAATTAAAGTATCAATTTTCACCTTAAAAGTATCATATTTATTCTTCCAAAAGATACTACTTTCAGGATAAAGTATCATTTCTATTAGGAAGGAATTTAAATTTTTAAAACGGGGATGATAATGAAGGCTTTATATTCGTAGTTATCTTTTCGTGGTTATCAAATATATAAACATGTGTTAGTGGTACTGGCGGTAGAAAGCGCCTTCTTGGCGAGATAGACACAGGTTGGTGTTGGTGTAAATTTGTTATTTTTGATTAAGTGGATCCAGCCATCTGGCCCTCCGGGCGTCTTGAGGCGGGCGGCGTCTGTTGGATGGATCTGTTGGGCCCGTGAAGGGGTCTTAGATGATGTTTTCAATTTTTTTTTTTTATATCCAGGGGCGGGTGAATTCGGTCGGGGGGTCAGGTGGGGCAGGGATCCGTCTTATGGAATAGGATCCGTAAGACGGATCTATCTGAGTTTTTGGCCTGATATATTTTTTTTTGAAGGGGCATAATACAATATATACTAAACATCGAAAATATAATTGTCTTAATGTTTTATTTTTATTTTTGCAAAAATATAATATCCAACCCTATAAAAGCATGATAATAAATTTGAAAATGAAATCGAAGGGGGCTCTTTGGTAAGTTTCCCATGTTGAATATCCAAACCTAAGGCTAATAGAATAAAAGTTGTGGAGGTATGGCGGACACGGCACGGCCCTTTTGTTATCATATCATGTCCTTTCTCTTCATTATTTTTGTTATATGTAACTTTCAAGACATGTCTTTTTACTATATTCGCATTCATAATATTAAATTCGAGAGACAATTTTGATGTCACTTGTTTTTTTTTGTTAGAAACTCCAACTCTTAAACGTCAATATGATACAAATATAACCATCCACCAACGAAGCACATGGAAATTACCGAATGATAAAATTTCAGCTCTAAGTAGTGCGGATCAGGGATTTTGAAAATTGGTCAATATATAAAAAAATATGCACATAAATATTGTTTAATATTTAAAAGTCTACAAAAAAATCTTGTTTAAAATTGTGTAAAATTTGTTCATGGAATGGCAACATGAAAAAAATTAATGCACTACATATCAAAGAAATAATTAGAGTAATTAAGAAAACAAGAGACAACAAAACATGTCGTAGTTTTGTAACATTTTTGTAACATACATGAAAAGTTGATATTAATAGATTTTTTTATTATTTCTTTTTGTAGTTTTTGACTTTTGCCATGATTTATTTCTTCAAGTTGTTAAGTCAATCTTTTAATTTTGAAATTTTATTGTGGGGTTTGTATTGTTTATCTTGATTTTCTCTTTTTGTAAATTTGGGGGTACATTTTGTAACATTTTTGTTTATTATATTTGTTTATATTTGTAACATACATGAAAAGTTGATATTAATAGATTTTTTGTAACATTTTTGTTTATTATATTTGTTACTAAAAATTATTGTTGGTTTTTTAAATTTGTACAATTTGTACCCCATGTTTGCATGGATCCTGCATTTAGTCAGCTTAGTAAGGGTGTTGGCCAGGAAGTTTGAGCACATATCTTTGCTTTCTTTTAAATTTACCCTCCAATCACTACTCCTGCAACTTATTGAAAAAAATACAACCATCCATGATCCAACTTTTATATGGGCAAACTTGAAGAGTTTGGTTTAGAAAAAAGTAAGATTTTAAATATAATAATTAAAAAAATGAATTTGTTGCCGAAGTTATAAGAGAAAAAAATAGCCTAAAGTATAATTAAAATTGAATTTTATTAAAAATAAGAGTTTCTTTTGCAATTTTTTTCAAAATAAATGATGAAGTTGATATTTAAAAAGTGATTAGTGATTACGTGTCTTTAAATTTGGGTATAACTAAAATAAGGGCATAAGTATGTTACGTGCACCAAGTTAATACGTCAATCCTACGGTTTTTTCTCAACTCTGTTTCTTTTGTTTTTTTCTTATCATTTTTTACCTTAAATAACATCATCTAAATTTTTATTAGATTATTTTTAAATAAGTGATTTTTTCAGCATACATCTTGTTTTTTTGTTTTTCGTTTGTACTTTTGCCGACTTGACATGATATTTGGTTTGTCGCCATTTGGTGCAATATTTTTCTTTACGGACGATTCATATAGCAAGTTCGATCCGATATAATATTGAGATTGTGGTTTTCAACACATTCTTGTTGAAATTATTAGTATTATAGTTATTATAGATTTTTCAAAGTTGTGAAATTTCAACCATTTTTGTTATTAACCTAAATGCTATAGATCTTTTAATAGTTTCATTTTTTTGGTATTTAACAAATTTGTTTATGCATTTCTATCGATGTATAGTTTGAATTAAAGTAGAAAATAAATATGTTTTCAAAGTAATTGTTCTTCATGTTAATCTTTAATTTTTTACAAGAAAAATAATTTTATTATTTCAAACTAATAATACATTGATAGAAATATGAAAATAAATTTGTTAAAAATCATATAAGATGAAGCTATGTAAATATTCATAATATCTAGATTAATTTTAAAGCCTACAACTTTGAAAAATATATAATGATTTAAAATACTCATGATCAGTTCACGTACAGCGAAGCCCAATCTAATTTTTATTTCTCTATCGGGTCAAAAACTTTTTATCGATCCAGTCTACACAAAAATATAAGCGCGTGCCAAGATGATTGACAACCAAACGCCGCCCGGTAAAATTTAAACAAATAACTCAAATCTATGTATCTTAGGAAAGCCATTTATTTAGAAAATAATTGATAAAAAATATAGATGGATTGATTTCAAGTCAAAAATAGCCAAAATTATCATTAACTATGAATGACAAGAAAATGAAGCAAAAGAAAGAGTTGAGAGTGGTGATTTTTTTTTAAAAAAGTGAAAGTTGGATATGAAGAAAAAAATAATGATTATGTTGATGTAATGAAAATCTTTAGAGATGTTGATTGTTTGTGAAAATTTGTGGAAAAAATTGTGTATAATATAATGCAAGAAAATTGAATAAAAATGAAAATTGATCCAAATTAGGCAATATAGATCTATTTTTATACCTTTTGTTATCAAGATTAAGAAAAAAGTAATAAAAATAGTGATAAATTAAAGAAATTATCGAATTCTTTATATGAATATGGAGAGGAGAGATAAATAAATAGCGTAATTGAGTATTGCAGAAGTGTGAAGAAAGACGAGAAAATGAGTTAATTTTGGAAAAAATGAGATTTTCTATGAAAAGTTTTTATTTTCTCCACAAACAATCACACCTCCAAAAAACTTTTCACTCAAAAATAAAAATTTGACAAAAATCTCAAACCAATCACAAAATTTGAAAGATGCTAGATTATTTTTTCGTTTTTTTTTTCCAAAGGAAAACAAAGAGTTTTTTCTATTGAAACCAAAATGGAAAAACCAAACCCACCCCCCCCACCCCCACCCCCAAAAAAAAGAAACCTATCTATTCCCGCACCTAATCTAAATCGACCAATTAAACTAAGTGATAATATTTCGCCGACTCAGCTCAATTGGACCCATACCCAATAAAGTAAGACAACCTAGTCATTTTTGTTTTTTTTTTTATTTTAAAAAAGATGAACACAAGAATCACGAAATTGTAGCCTAACTAATCCACACATCTACACAAACTTTATACATATAGGGCATGGCCCATGGGGGCGGCTATACATTGAGTGGTTATTATTTACTGTTTTCATATGCCACAATTTTTCTCTTGTTTAATGTTTTATTTATGTCATGTCTTGGTGATTAGATCTTCTTTTAATAGTGTTGACATAAGGAATAATAATTGAGTAGTTATCTTGTTGAAAAATGAAATGAAATGTGCCATATGGCACATCAGTAACAGTCAAATTATCTTTTTGTGAGAATCCAATTTGGGAAATATACTGATATAACATTTGGAAAGCTTTTAATCAATCTAGTTTAGTATCTTTACAGCTAATATGATATGCTCTAGAAGAATGCGGATAAGATGTTCTATTCCAAAAAAAGGTGTTTCTTCCATTTGCCAGTGTGGATGATTGACACGCCAGACATAATTTACCATATTTATTTTCAAGATAAATCAAGATAAATTGTGGAAGTTAATATGAGTAAGTATAATACACTGGCGTGTCAATCATCCCATGAATTGGAATAGGAAAAACAGCGATTTTGGAATAGAAGATCTCATCCGAAAGAGAAGAATGACGATGAGTACTAATTATCTATTTTAATTTAATATTGATTTTGTATTGTATGTTGTAGTACTTATTTAACAAATATGTGTGTGTCATTTTTTCTTTCTAAATATATGTTTTTATGTAGATGATAAAATGGTCTCATGGATGTTACAATAAAAGTACATGCATTTGGTGTATATCCATTATATATGTGTTTTATTTTTTTAACATTAGAATATATATAATTCATCTATACACCAAGATATTTGTCATATGGGGTAACGTATGGATAATATCATATTTTCAATGCTAAAGATTCTATATATGACTTTCCCATTCTATTAATTATTCATTTTCCTTAGTTTGCCCTCTTCTTTCGATCTCTCTCTCTCTCTCTCTCTCTCTCTCTCTCTCTCTCTCTCTCTTTTGTTCCCATATTTTTTATTTATTTTTAATTTCTTG